>SNQJ01S0204749.1:5135-16540 GCA_010110895.2 Picea sitchensis
CCCACACCTCCTATTCGTTAGCCAATTAACTCTTTCCATATGACCGTTAGTTGTCCCGTAACAGTCCCATGCCCTAATGGATATCCTTGCACATACAAAAAAACCCTATTTTCCCCCTCGTTACACTATTTGTTGATTGAGAACCCGTAAAGAACGAGAAAAGCTTACTATCAAACTACCACCGCCATCACTTACCTTCAACTGGCAAGCTATTTTCCCAGTAATTACAACATTGTGAACCTATTATATTGTTAGATTTTCAATTATGGCTCCCAAAGGCAAGTTTTTCGATGCTTTTGAAAATCCATTGGTTCCCCCTCCAATTGACCTTGACCACATTCCTCTGGCAGACAAAGATTATAAATTTGTTGAGCCTAAGTGTGAATTCGATTTATTCGAATTACACTATTGGTTGAAGGATAATTTCCTTGACCAGGGTGACAAAATTGGACTCTGGGAATCCAATTTACCCCTCTACATGTTTCCCCAAACCTACCCTTTCCCTCAATTTGTCCTTAAATTCCAAGCTAGTTATATGCCAAGACAAAGAGTCATTGCATCTCAAAATGGTGAAATTTTGTTTACAATTACCCCTGAGACCATTAACCAAATGTTGCAGATCCCTCAAAATAACTCCACCACCCCTTTCTTTGTCGAATCCCTAAATAAATTATATCAAAAATTGACCTTTTCCCAGAGAGCCCAAAATTTTGAAATTTTCCTCCTTGAAGATGCCCAACTGCCTAAGAAAAATCCACCATACCCCTCTTTTATTTTCCCAGAGAAGGCTAATCATATTATCTCCATGCTCTCATGTCTATTAGGATATTATTCTGATGAATGGGTAGATGAACCTATTTTAGTTTTTCCATCCATTTTATCTATAGAAGAAAAGGTTTCTATGAACTTCAATTTCATTCAATTCTTGGCTGACAACATTCATGAAAACTTTCTTCAGTTTCAAACTGAAGGAATGTTCAAGTATTCTACAATTTTGGTTTATATGTTCATATTCTATCAAGTAGACAAGTTCCCTTTCGCACTCCAGAAGCTAAATGAACAGGGAAGCTCACAGTCAGTCATCTTTTGGACTTCATTGATGATAAAAACTCAGTGGAGTACAACTTCAAATATTTTATTGATCAGTTCATTTATCCAACTACTTGTTTATTGAGAAACATTACATAACCCAGGGTTAGTGAATAAATTTAGAATGTTTTACATCTAACTAAGTAGTCCAAGACAAGTGACTGGTATTTATACCAGAATTATACAGAAATAAGGGTGTATGGATGTGAGTTGCCACCATACAGGTTTTCTAAATAGATGCCAGTGAGGATTTTTGCATTAGAGTACATAAGACAGATGATAAATTTATATTAAATTCACTTTGTAGCAGCCAAAAATAAATATCAGTTCGAAATTAAAACTCAGATATGACCATTTATTTGCAACAACAGAGTAAAATGTGAAGAAGCAGACATCCTCTTAAAACATATGAAGTTTCCTCTAATATTTACTTGGTCATATGACCCATTTGGAATTATTTATTAGTCGAGGACCAAACATAAGGTCATTCCCTATGTGCATACACAAAGGCCAAAGATTGAAAAATACATGAACCAGGCTGAGTGGGAAGAGAACACCTTGCAACAAGCATAAGAACAACTTTTGTGTATGAACACTTCACAAACCATCACACCTCAGAAACAAGTAGAGAAAAGATCAAGGAATGAAGACTCTCCTTCAGTCATAGAGGTCTCAAAAGATGATTTTCAAATACATAAGAAGAAGACTAAAACCATTCCTACATCAGATTTTCTTAAAGAGGGAGAAATGTAGTCTACAATAGTCTTGGAAGGACCACACTCTTCAACACAGTCGGCTAGTTTGTTTACAGGATCTCCGTCATCATTAGCTTCACAAAGGAATCCAAACACAACTCTAACATATGAATCAATTCATGGAGAAAAGAAGTCAAATATTTTTTATAAGTATAATGAAATTAAGCAAAAGAATGAACTTCTCAAAAGCAGTACTTATACTCAATTTTGGAAATAGACTTCTACTGCTCAGATTAGACTTTTGACAACTTTTGACACAGAGAAGGGAAGAATAAAAATGGCATTCTTACAGGCATGGGTCCCCTATCCAAAGACAACAATTGATTACATGAAGACTTCATTTGAATTTGATATAAAGGATGTCCATCCTATTGATCAGATGGATATGCACAGATAGACATGGGAGATGATTTTTTCAATCCTGACAAACACTACAATGGAAGCTTCCAAACTACAGGTATCACTGACTAATATCCAGTCTCAATTGAATATTGAAAAGATCACTTATTTGGCCAAGGATAATAAGATAAAATGATTAGAGGAATTAGTACTCAAGATTGTATATGACCCAACTAATGTCAAAGAAACAGAAGAGTTGATTAAGAAGAATAATGTTGGCATAGCATCACTCAGTAAACAGTTGAAACTACCAGCAACATAGGATTCACAGACTAAATAGGTGGCTAAGACAGAGATCCAAAAAGAATAAATGTTCAAATTGATTATGGAGAAAAATGCATAGATTAGGGAAATAGAAGAAGAGATGGATAAGTTGATCAAGGAAAAAGAGCAGAATGCACAGTTGATCAGATTTCCACTAGATGCAATGTTGCTGACAGGGATAAGAACAACATAAGTTTCTACATCAACATCAACCCCAGCACAAACTTCATATGCCTTATATAAATTGGTGAAATCTATGTAGGAAATGTCCATACAAGGAGTAGAAATAAAAAAGTTATAGGAAGAAGTAAAGTCATTACAAGAACAAAAAGAAAGGATTGAGACTTGTCATCAGGCTGAAATACATAAATCTCAAAGGCTCAGTGAATGAATACAACAGTTAGGAAAAGAAACAACCATGGAAAATATTGTATCCCAAGCTAAGGAAAGTATATGGATAGACATCAATAAATCCATGACATATATTTGGCCTTCTATAAAGATTATATTTGAGAAACATGAGTTAATTCTGAAATCTAGAGGAGTCATTGAAATAATTAAGGAAGAATTGGGATAAAATCCAACATGAGCCACAGATCTCATCAGGTTTCTAAATTCTAAAAACAAATAGGAGTTAGAAAAGCTAGAGATAGATGACATAACTGAAACTATCCTGAAATAAAAAAAGGTTCTAACTAAGAAATGCCTCCCGTTTTAATTGGAAGAAAAATGTCAAGTTATGGACATAGGTGTGCATAGGTTCTTTAAAACGTTTGAGGTGCTAAACAAGAAATGACCCCCTGGTTTATTAGTGTTAAATGACAAGTTAATCACCTTGCCTAATTATAACCAGAAATTAAAGATAGTGGCAAAAGATAATTCAAAATTCGTAGGAATACAAGGAACCATCACTCGGAAGGCATTCCTGGAAACATTGTAGTTTGATTTGAACATTCATCATGAGATCAAACACATTTTTATCACCAAACCCACTTTTGCTAAATACACAGAGGTGGATGAAATTTACAGGAAATTACTCAAAATGACAATCCCAAGTAAAAAAAGGTGCGACAAATTGTGCGAGATACTTGAGTGAATATCGGTTCTACTCTTCAACAACAAGGACCAACAACTAAGAAGAAGTCAAAGGGACATATTATCAACAGTTTCCATCAAAACAACACTAGAAATCCAAATAGATCTGAAACAATCCTATATTTTTGTAACTAGAGATATAGTTAGTTTAGATATTCCTAAAATATATCCTGATCAATTATGACAGGATCTTTTGTAAATAAATGTATAAATACTTGACATTTCGAAGTATGTAGGGTTGATTGTTTCATCCAATAAAGCTATTTTGTATGATTCAAACAGATTGATCAGTAATAAAAAAGGGCTCTTTCAGAGGATTCTTGTGTCAAAATGTTGGTGAAGTGCATCTATCTATGTTTATGTTTTCCTTTCTTTGTTATCATTCTTATGTATTTCTAATCCTAATTATTCAAAAGAAGGTTGATGAACAAAACTTATTTTAATATACTATATTTTTGGCTTTGAATAATTTCTATGTTTTCAACTGAAATGAAGTAAAACGAATTCTTAATTGGTCTTTTACTTGATGAAATTCCTTTCTCTTCTTCATATTCACTTCATCCATATTTACAAGATCCAAACAATTTAACTACCTTTCCCTAGGAAGAAAATTTATAAAATGTTGAAACTGATCCCTATTTTAAGAGACAGACCCTATAGCCCAATGGTAATTTAAGCATTTAATCAGCCAAACAATTCAAAACAAACAAACGAATCCGGAACTATCATAACTAGCCTAATATGTTAATCTAAACAAATCTAAATCTTTGAATATACTTTTTTTTCAACTAAAATTAAGTAAAATGAATTCTTAATTTCTCTTTTACTTGATGGAATTCCTTTCACTTCTTCATATTCACTTCATCCAATTTTAATAGATCCAATCAGTTTAACTACCTTGCCCTGTGAAGAAACTTTATAAAAAGTTGAAACCGATCCCTATTTTAAGAGACAGGCCCCATAGCCCAATGGTAATTTAAGCATTCAATTAGCCAAATAATTCAAAACCAACAAACAAATATTGAACTATCATAACTACCCTAATATTTTAATCTAAACAAATCTAAACCTTACAGAGAGATCCCTCTCTGAAGTTGGCAAGGTTATATCCCAGCTTCCAAAGGGGTTTTGTGGTTACCTATGTCCTTTCTTCTACAACCTATAGAAATTATAGAGCGATAACAATGAGTTCAAAATGAATTCTTATGAATGTTTTCCTCTTTCATACATATCTAGTGGTAGCCAAAACGAAGATCAAGTTTAGTAAAGAATTGGGCACCACTTCATTCATCCAAGAGATCATCAATGACCGGAATGAGAAATTTGTCTTTGATGGTGAGTTTGTTGAGGACGTAAAATTCAGGAGTCATGCGCCAAGAGCCTTCTTTCTTAAGTACCGTGACCACAAGAAAAGAATAGGGGATAGTACTAGGACGGATAAAGCCTACGACAAGCAATTCTTAAATTTTTTTCTCAATTTCATTTTTCTAGGAAAAGGATGACGATAGGGGCGAACAATGGGAGGAATCCTATTGACGACAAGGGAAACGGAATGATCATGAACCACATGGGAAGGAGGAAGTCCCCAGGGGGTGGAAAAAACAACTTGATGTTTGGATAGGATGGATTGGAGGTCAAGAGGCACAAAGGGTAACTCATTGGTGTGAATGGAATGGAGTTGTGCAATAATGTTGGAATGACCTTTTTTGAGGAGTTTTTCCATGAGATGGGAACTAATGATCTCAGGGGAACCTATTGTGATTCCTTGGAACTTATATTTTTCGACCTCTTGGTTGAATTGCATGGTTAGTTCCTTAAAATCCATGAGAATGGGGCCTAGAGTTCTTAACCACTATGCACCCAACAAAATGTCACAACCACCCATGTCGATAGAAAACATATGAAATTTCATGTGGTACTGACCAATTTGGAGATGCCCATTTTCACAATCCCCCCCCACATTTCATGGACCCGCCATTGGAAATCATGATTTGAAAGTTGTTGACTGCTCGGATATAGAAATTAGTTTCTTGGGAAATGTGGCGATGAATAAAATTATGGGTGCTTCCACCATCAACGAGGATGATGACCTTTTGATGCTTAATATAACCAATGAGTTTGATGGTTTGGGGAGCATAGAATCTCGTGAGATCATTCATGGAAATGATCAGTTCAAATTCTAGGGGGATTAGGGTGGATTCAAGTCAGTGGGTTTAGGTGACTCTACCACAGGGGGAGCCTCGACCTCTTCGTTAGAAACATCCTCAAAGATGGCCATAAAAATATTGTGTTCCTTATAATTTTGCTCGGGAAAATATGTGTCATCACAATTATAACAAAGGCCCTTGAGTCGACATTCATCCATTTATGAACAGGTCAATTTTTGTATCTTTACTGGAGTGGAAGGATGAGTGGGAGTGACTAGTTTAGGGTGATGAATAAAGGAAGGTTTTATAGTTTGAGAAGAGACAACATGTTGTTATTTATTATCTATTTTAGTAGCTTCCACCCAACTCCGAGGGTGATACATGAGGGTGTGGGCATGAATCTCATCCTTTAGGCCACTGATAAAGAATTCTCAAAAAAAAAACATTAGAAATGTCCTCTATGTGGAAAGACAATCACTCAAAAGAAACTATAAAGTCCTCCAGTGTGTCATATTGTTTCAACTTTTTCAAACAAACTAAATGGTGGGTGTCAGTGTCAAAGAATTCATAAATCTCTGCAACAAATTGTATCCACACCACATACCCTTGACAGACATTTTTTCTCCATTGCCACCATTTCCAACGTTCTTGATATAGATGGAGAAAACCATATCGGAGTTTGGCCAACTCATTTGTAATTCCGTACAAAGAGAAATAGTGTTCCATTTGAGTTACCAAATTGGTGGAATCTAAGCCATAAAATTTGTTCACATCCACTCACTGAAGGTGTAGGTCACATTAAAAGTGATGGGGATGAAAAGTTTGGGAATTGGAATAAGTTTCACCTTTGGGGTGCAAAGGTGGGTTAGAGGAGGGAAGGTCTCTAATGATATTCAACTTGGCGCAGATCTATCCAGTGAAGGATTCAAGATGGGTAGAGAGGTCCTATTTCATGGTTTCCATTTTGGCATTTATGGTGGAATGCATTTTTTTATTGATGGTGGTAATATTAGCACTGAGTTGTCACACTTCCTTCTGGATCTCTACAAAATCAGAGGACAAGGTATCGAAGTGAGCTTCAAGGTTTTGGATATAGGTGTGGGCTATGATGAAGGGGGGAACTTGAAAGGGGCGGGTGGGACCACACAGAAAATGGGTTATGGTTGAATGGTATCACAACGATCAGGGTGAATAGGGGAATCCAATGGGGTAAGTCGCAAATAAGAGGGTCGAAAAGGAGTCGGGTCCATGGAAAAAAAAAATGTTGAAAAATGATAGGTATGACAAAGATTAGGGTGAAGAGAGGAATCCAATAGGATAGGGTTCAAATAATGGTGTAAGGAAGATCCATACTTTTTTCTTACTTCGATCTAAAGAATACTGCAGTGTTGAAAAGCCCAAATACTTAACAGGAAAAAATGTGTAGCAATTTTGCAACCAAAATATAGGAGGTAAGGTTGCACGACAATAGATCTTGTCTGTTTAGTTTCCATTTCCATCCCAAGGGTTAGTGTGTTCATGGTTTCTACAGACAAGGGTTTTCTCTGTGCTATAGCTCTCTGATATATATGTGGGGTCCAACAGTAGTACTCGGCCCAATATCTCAGGGCACAAACTAAGGAGGCTAGATGGTTCCCTTATCCATACTACCCTACTGTAGATTTTAACCTTGTACAATTATTTACTGCAAACATATTTTTAGTAAAAGAACATAAAATATACAATGGAAAATATAAACATTACACATAGATTTTTCCCTTGGAAACCCAAACTGGGAAAACCAACATATTCTATATTCATTCATATCATACATTATTTACAATACAATATACATATAGGAGAAAGAGAGATCCAAAACCATAACCCAATGACCTATATTAGTCAACAACCCTAATTCCTTTACCAGAAATAGAAAACCATCGGAAAAAACCGTGTGCCAAAAACGGCCCAACAATAGACACGAAAATCAAGGCAACACGAAAAACAAGGCAAAAAACGCAACATGTTTCCCAAGGAAAAAAAAATCTCAAACCCCTTGTGCACCTGGCGCAACGTAGTAGACCCTATTTCTAGTCATGCAAAGAATATAACACATATCCAACACTATCCCAGTTGTTGTTTTCTTTGCATACAGGGGGTTACAGGGTTACATAGTCAACAATCCAAGGCAACAATGCCCATAGATCCTCTACACCAAGAGAACTTCTTAGTGCTCACAAATTTTGTTAATGAATCTACAACATTCTTCAAAGTGTCCACCTTCATCAACAAAAATTTATTTTCTTCAACCATGTCTCTCACAAAGTGATATTGAATATCAACATGCTTTGTCTTTGAATGATAAGTCAGGTTCTTCACCAGAAAAATTGCACTCTGACTGTCACAATCTATCCTTACAACTTGTTGTACCAACCTAATACATGAACACAATATTTGTAACCATACTACTTCCTTGCTTGCATGAGTGGCTACCATGTATTCAGCTTTTGTATTTGAAAGTTCCTCTACAGACTGTCTTTTGCTCATCCAATTGATTTCCCCTCAAAACAAGCTAAACACATACCCGCTTGTAGATATCCTAAGATCCATATTTTCATCCCACTCTGCATCCACAAAGCCATGTATGTCCAACACTCTGTCTAATATTGGTCTTCCTTGGTAGCACAATCCATAGCTAGAAGTTCCACACAAATACTTGAAAACCTGTTTTACTGTTGTTCAATGCTTCTTCCCTAGTTTTGACATATACCTTCTCAAAACTCCCACTGCGTGTGCAATGTCCGGTCTAGTACAGACCATTGCATACATCAAACTGCCAATTGCACTCACATATGGAACATGATACATGTCCTCCTCCTCTTCCTGTATCTTGGGACACTGATCCACAGATAAATTTACACCAACAAGAATAGGTACCTTGACCGGTTTACATTCATGCATATTAAACGTCTACAATATTGTCTCAACATATTTTCTTTGATTTAACTAGAGTTTCCTCTTTTCTCGATCTCTTTTAATTTCTATGCCCAAAATGAAATTTGCAGCACCAATATCCTTCATGTCAAATTTATACGACAACTGAGTTTTCACATCCTGGATAATATCCTTGTTGTTTCCTATCAGCAAGATGTCATCCACATACAAGACCAAATAAATCAAATGATCACTAATTAATTTTGTTGATATTATGGTAGCTGCGGGAGGTATTTACCTCCACGTGTAGACCTGACGAGAATAGAATATTTCGGGAAGAAAGAAGAAACCCTAATGATTTGGCTAATAACCCTAGAAGACATGTCGTCTCAAGAGGATAACTTGTATTAGGTTATTAGCCTCCAAGAGAAGAAGTCGGCTAGAAGAATTAATATACATTGAACAGACATATACCCAGAATGAGAAGTCGGACCAGGAAGTTAGCCAGAATTAGTATAAATACACGAGGCCAGTTATCATTCTGGCAGGCAGTCTCAGAATTGCAGAGAAGCAATTGTGCGCACTACAGTGCCCAGTTTTGTGCGCAGGTTTGAGGAGAGATCACGTTTTGTCTTGGACTATCTCTTGGTTAGGGTTTGGACTATCTAATCAGCTCTTGTTGATGTGCTATCCTTGGGAAAAGGTGTGCTACCCTTTGTTTGGCTATCTAGGCTAGGGTTTGCTTCCAAAATGATTCTCTGTCAAGGTTAAGGTGCTCGGAGGGTGGATTTGGCCTATGGTTGGGTGACAATAGTGATATTGTCAATGGTAAAAAAATCACATCCATTATATTCTAATGGGTTATGGGCCCACACCTTCTTCATTCAGTCTAACCGCTGGAAGGAAACATAGTCGTAAGAATATTAAGCTTGTTGAAGAACTGTCGCTAGGGTTTCTTGCAGGAGCAGACACCATAGCACTACCGCTAGGGTTACTAGCAGGTGCAGTTGCAGAAACCCTAATACTATTGTTGAGTCACCTTAAATGAATGGATTGACCTAATCTCCGGATAGATCAGTGTGCCCTAGCCTAGCACATCTCCTGGTACTCTCAGAAATCCAAGACGTGAAGTTTGAGCTTTTGGTCAAATCTAGGGTTGACCAAGTCAAAGAAGCCATAACTTACTCTATGAAGTCAGAGAACAAGTTAGATGGAGATTCTAACTTCAGAGCGTGGAATACAAGGATTGATCTCATCCTTGCCAAGAATAAAGTGTTGGATATCGTGAAAGGAAAGATCATGGAACCAGAGTTTGAAAAAGGAAAAGAGAAGGAACCGCAGAACGTTGCAGCTATGGAGAAGTTCAAAGATGGTGACATCAATGCTATGAGTATCATAGTGGATTCTATAAAAGACCACTTGATACCCTACATCTCCCATATTGACTCATCGAAGAAGATGTACGATGCCCTAACAAACCTCTTCTCAATCAGAAACATTGGACAAGTAATGAGTCTGAAGAATGAGCTCTGTGACATGAAGATGAATAATGATGACAGCATAACATCATACTTTGTGAGGATCTCTCAGTTAAGATATCAACTACAAGCTATTGAAGAGATCATTTCAGATAAGGAATTGGTAAACATAGTACTCAATGGTCTTCCCAAGACATGGGATGCATTTGCCACAAGCATGAACACAAGGAAGGACTATCCTACATTTGAAGAACTTTGGACTTGTTGTGCTCAAGAAGAATCTAGGATCAGTGCAAAAGAGAAACCCCAAAAGAAGAACGATGATCAAGCCTTTACAACAAGATTCAAGAATTTCAGGAACAAAAGGAAGTTTTGTTCAAGGAAGAAGCCAAATCAAGAAAAAGACATTTCAGAAATACAATGCTTCAACTGTCGAAAGTATGGTCACTACAAGAATCATTGTCATGAGCTAAAGAAAAGGAAGGAGACACACGAAGCATTAGTTGTCGAAGAAAAGGAACCCACAAAGAATACTAAGTAGGATGAAAGAGACTTCTTCTTCTAAAGGTAAACAATACTCTTCTTAGTTCTTGTACATATCTTGTATATCCATCTCTTAGAAGATAATATGTTTCAAGAAGAACTATACCTATGGAAGAACAACAAGATAAGGATTGCTATCATTATACAAGTCGGATCATACACATGAAAGGATGAAATACATCAAACAAATCATGTACAAGATAAGCCAAAATTAGAACCAATCCTAAAGAGACTTAGAAGAAGAAAAGACGGAAAGAAGTCAGCAATCAAGAGGAAATTGGAGAAAGACTTATAACACTTTGTAGAAAGGAATAAGAATGTAGATTAAAGCGAGGACTCTCCTAGATGGAGAGAGCCAATTATATATCACCAAAAATAAGAGCATGCATTCATACATGAAGAAAGGATTAGGAGGGAGCTAATCCTGTGATCCATATATCCATGGTAGCAGCCATGAAAAGTAGTATGTGTTTAGTTCGACCTTAGAAAAGCCTTAAAGTATCTCTGGTTGTCCATCCAGATCCGTGATCCTATGATGAAAGAAAGAAGTGGAATATTTAGGGCATGGAATCTATAAGAAATTCCATGGACCCAAGAGCTAAAGAAAAACATAAGGAAGAACATGAAGATTCCAAGAAAGAAGAGAATCCTGAACAACCAGTCATTGTATCGAGAATCACAAGATTACCAGCCTGATATGAAAGAAATAAAGCATAACTGAA
>SNQJ01S0204751.1:4822-16540 GCA_010110895.2 Picea sitchensis
TTATCCACATATCTTTTACAGGATGCGAGCAGGGTGGAGGATACTTTTACGTTGGATGTAGGGGTGGCAGGTGTTGGAGCCGCCTTTGTTTTTTCTAGCCCGTCACAAATTTCATTTTTTTTAACACTCGAAATCGAAAGATGGTTTTCGTATTTTCCGTCTGTGGTTTCAAAATCTCTGAAGCTTTATCAACGCAAACAACGATGATTATCGTACTCTTGAGGCGAGTCCTACCTTTCGTCAAAATGTTTCCTCTTTTGTTCTACCTCGGGATCTCGTAGGTCGGATACTATAAGTCATGTGGTTCACACGCCCCGAGCTACGAAACAACGAAATCGTTTTATTTTTTTACTCAGGACAGTAACGAGGGTAAAGTTTTCCCCTAACCCATGATTAAACGTCGTCGGGGTTTCGCACCTCGGCGTTCGCCAAATCCAAAAGTTTATTGTCGTAGCCCTGATAGCCGAGAACACGAGGTCCTTATTTTAGTAACCCGTGTCAAGGTTAAAAGTAAAAGCTAAACCATGGTAAAAGTTCTGTCGGCAATTCGCCACTCGACGTTTTCTTTTTTAAAAGTTACACCGTCTCAGCCCCGACTCGCGAAGTCACGATAAGGATATAAACGTAATTAATTAATTACTAAATCCGAGTTTATCTTCCCTTTTTATTTATCGCGATCTTGCGGTTTCGCAGCTCGACATGCAAACCTCCCGGAAACTTATTTTCGAAGCTCCGAGTCACGATAGGGCGAATATAATAATTATGAAATTAATTGAGCCCCTAATCACGATTTCGTTTTTATTAACCAAAATCGATCATCGCAGTCTCGGGTGTTAGAGGTTCAAAGTGTTAAAGTAAAATCCCCGATATAACGAGTACCGAAACATTGATTAACGTTGGTAAAACCAGATTAATTAATCTAAATCAATGCATATCCGTGTTTTGATGTCTGCACGATTTACGAAGTAACCTTATTCCTTCCATATGCCAACTGACATTTTAAACCGCCAAAATTTATGACATTAATGAGGAAATAGAGCAAATTGACGAATATAAGATCAGATTTTTATGGCAAAATTTATTTCTTAAGATGATTTGACAGAATTGTTCTGAAAGGTACCGAGTTTTTTGAATATATATAAGAGCCATGGTTCATTATAACAAATGCATTTTCATATCACGCAGAACACATTATCTCTGAGAAAACTGACTTCTGTATGTATACGTATTTCTATCGTAGAAGAGCTAAAACACAAGCTTCAGCCATGGCTCCGCGAAAAGCATCCAAAGCAAATGTTGAGGTTTTGAGACAAGGCTCAGACAATGTCGCTGATACTTCGCCTCGAAGTATCAACTTGGTCCCGAATTGGTCGTTCGTTTCAGATGTTCTGCAAGCAGAATTGGTGGACTATTCCGACGACTCCAGCGACAACGAAAAAGATGATATAACCACCGAGTACAAAATAGTCATCCAATCCGGAATGCACAAAGTAGCAGCTAGGCCACGATTGCTTCCATATTATGACATGGTTCGGTGGGCGTTAGACCATGTGGACATATCGACTAGAACCATCATGAATGAGCAGAAAGTCACCATCAGGACTTTCAGTCCGGAACATCTGCAAGCCATGTATAAGCTGCCCACAACGTCCGACTACACATATGGCGCTGAATTCTTGGACGAGTTCAAGCAGAAGGAATGCGTAGAGTATGATAAAACCATGTCCAGTTTAATAAAAGATTGGGTTTCGAACACCGCGAAGTTCAGGGCTGATAGCCACGGCATATATTCAATCGCTTCTTTAGAGCCGCAGTACAAGTACGTTGCCATGATGACATGCAGGCTATACGAGAAAGAGGACACCTCACATTTTTATCTTCCATGGGTATCTCTGATGTTTCGGGTTGCCGAAGGCAGTTCCTTCGACTGGGCAAAAATACTGTCCGATAGCTTGACCAGTCGGGTTACAGAGTATCGGGCGCAGAAAGAGAATGGGAATGCGTCTTCATTCTTCATGTCTGCATACATTATGGATGCCATTTGTTTTTTGACACCGTTTCCCTTAATGAGCTGGAGTTGGACTCCAGCGGAAGATGAACCCATACATGTCTATCATTCAAAATTATGGGAAAACAAAGCTGCAAATTTCGTGTACGAAATCTTTAACTGAGTGATGGTGCCTCTCCATGTCACTATTTTTGGTCATCCACCACCCAGGATCTCGGATAGCATAGTGACAAATCTGAGTAGCATAGCCGACTAGTATGTGGAGGCCAAATTTTCGTACCTCAGAGTTTTCGGGGCTTCGGTTCCCCCACATGCATTGCCATTGTTCATTCCCGACAAGTTGGCTTGTCGTGAGGTCACTAGGCAAACAGTAATTGGTGGTATAAGAAAATAGCTTAAGGGATACTCAAAGAAGGTATGGCCACCTTTTCCTGTTCATTTGAATTCTTATTCTTTATTAGATTTTGGGCATGCCAAAGCCGAGGCAGCAGCCCTGGAGGACCTAAATTTGGTCCTCATCGAATATAAAAAGCACGATCCGCAGAGGGTTGTAAGCAATCATCTGGCCAATTGCGGGCTCAAGAGATTTGAGCACGAGAATTCACCCTCGGATGACATTTTCCGAGGCGCAAGGTCTTATGCCGAGATTCTAGCTCGGATACAAACCTTGGCACCCGAGGAGAGAGCCGATGTTCTGAAGTTCCAAGAACATCGACGCAGTTGTCTTCCCATAGTGTTGCGGGGCGAAAGTCCAGCTACGACGGAGGTCAAACAAAAGGAAGTCGAAGACTCTAAAGATGCGAACCCCAATAAAAAAAAACACCAGGACGAGGGAGAGCAGACCAAGAGTCCGAAAGCAGAAATAAAGAGTCCCGACCCTCCGAAGAACCAGAGTCTGGTTACTACTCCGAGAAAATTAGCAAAGCAGGTCGGGGAATCTATCACATCAGTTACTCCCTTGCAGTCGATTCAAGGAAATATTGACGCAGGGTGGATCTTCAATGAAGAGTTGAGGCCTATAAGGGTAGAAAAAATCCCTCCGAATGAGTTTTTCTTCGATAAGAAAAGAAATGCAGTGGTAAAGAGGGAATTCTATCAGGAAGGAGAGTCGACTGCCAAGAAATATAAAGTTATAACTGATGGAAAAGACAAGAAAAATGAACAATTTGCGACTGAAATAGCAGGGACATTAGGAGTATATGCATCGGTGAATCAATTTTCAGTCGGGCTTTTGAAAAACCAGCTTAAAAGAAAAAATCGCCTCATCAAGACCCTTGAAGCCAGACTAGCCACAACAACAGAAACTGCGAAGGACCAGACGAGCGTAGGAATAGAGTAGGCCAAGTTGGTCGATAAAAACAAGATAGAGCTACTTAAGACTAAGCTCAAACAAGCACAACTGGTGGTCCGAGATGGTCAGATGCAAGCGAGCCAACAAAGAGATTTGATCCAACAATTGCAGACTAGGGTGGAAATCGCCGAAAACAAAGTGATAGATATTGGGATGTTTCAGTCCTAGGCGATGGAGATTCGGGGCAGAGTCTCTGCGGCTCAACGAAAATTGTTCGACAAGGTAGGGGAGATTCGGGACAATTGCTTGCTTTATCGGGCTTTGGAGAACTTATCTGCCAGAGAAAGGGAAGCGAGAGCAGCACGGGTCGCCTTCCAAGAGGCTGTGATAGCCACAAACAACAGGGGTTCGGGAAGTACTCCCAGGTTCACCATTTCGGAACAAACCAGAGGAAACATTCTATTAAAAGAATGGGAACACAACATTGCCGAAGGCAAGCAGCAAGCCAAAAAGATAACGAATTCCTTAGAAGCGGCTTTTAGTTCTATAGACGACGATCTTCTAGGCATTGAGAGCGGAGATGATGTCGAGGCGGTGATGCAAATGGATATGGAAAAAATCTCGCTTGATCTGAAGGAAAAAGAGGAAAGAGATTCGACCGAGATTTCCCAAGTGACTATGGTGGACATAATCCAAATAGACAAATGCATGATTAGACCAAGCGCGCAATTATGCACCATCGACATCATAGACGGACAGATGGAAGACAGGCTGCCGCAGTTAACCCGAGAGTGTTACTTCTTTGAAGCCAGCTGTCAAGCAAAACTGTCGCGACTGATATCTCAGTTGGTTGAAAGATGTGTCGCCTGTATCGAGCACGCGCGAGGACAAACGTCTGGCACCAAGTGAAGACAGAGAAGAAGAAATGGAGCGATTGCTCTCCTCCCTGTCATAACCAAAATTTTGTGACGATTGAGATTCTGTCTTATTTGTAAAACTGTATAAATATACCACAGAAAGAAAAAAAAAAAGGCTGGACCTTTTTGTGTTGATTGTAACAGAGTTTTTTACATTTTGAGAGTTAATACAAAGCAAATCTTCCCTAGACAACACCAACGTAGAAATCTTCCCTAGTTTCCTTTGCCGAAGGTTGACGTTTCTCTATTCTCCACCTTTTACCCACTTTCAGATGCCTAGACACTGTACTTCTAAGCCTTAAGTACAGACTCTGGAACAACAACAGGCATGGCTATTGTCAAATGATTGACAAGCAATGACATAGGAATGAAAGTGTCTTCCAATTCCTTGACCCGGTCCTTCAGTCTGGCATTCTCGGTCTCGATGCCTCCAATGGAATCATGAAGTGCTTCTCCGCTCGCAGTGTGAAGTTGATAGATTTGGGATGGTCGCATGTTGGCAAGGTTAACCTCTGAACGAGATTTGCCTTTCTTATTTTTAACATTTGTTTTCTCAATTATCAATTTTTTGGACTGGCTATAAAAAACAATGCTCTGGAACACGATGTAACACACCCACTACAGGAACTAAGATTTTTCGTCTTTTTTTCTTTTTTCTTTCTGCTTCATTATCGAGGGACAGAGTTTCCGAATTCCTACGAGGTTCTAGTGTAGGCTAGGTCTTCCAATCGAGACCTTCACCAAACCAATTTACTGGTTCTTTCATTGAAAATCCGTTGTGTACAATTCACGCACCAAGTGTAGGATTCACTTCCCCGTGTCCATCGGTTGTGACCCCGGGCTAAGCCAAGAGGCGCCTTTCACATTTCAGGACTTCGGAAACCGGGAGTTCGAAATGCAAGGGAGTCGAGTTCTTCGACTCTTCAACCCCGAAACCCAAAATCCTATTCACACCAAGCCACTTCGGGATTTCACCTACTGGGACTTCACGTACTGGGATTTCACGATGTAGGAAGACGAAGGTTCATACCCTTCGGTTTCCCGGGTGCCGCAACACCGAAACCCATATAGCTACTAAGCTCATTTCGGGGTTTCGCAAGTCGGGATTTTGCGATATGCGAAGACAAGAGGTCTCGCGTTGGAGTCTCCAAGAGCTGAAACTCTGAAATGCCGATATATATATATATAATGCTAAGATCATTTTGGGGTTTTTCAAGTCGGGAGATCGCCATATGCGAAGACAAGAGGTCTTGCACTTGAGTTTCCAGGAGCCGAAACTCCGAAACGCCGATATATATATATATATATATATATATATATATATATATAATGTCTGTCATGCATGCCTCCTGCATGATAGACATTACTTATATATATAAGTAATGTCTTTAACTTATGCTCTGATACCAATTAACTGTGAATGAAAAACACTGATCTCAAGTGTAAATTGTAAGATCTTTGCGTATATGGTTCTACTCTATAAAATTGGTATCAGAGCCATAAGTGTTGTAATAAGCTAGTTTCTGCCTGAGCAGTCGGCCAGGAGCCTGTCTAATCTTCTTGTATTAGAAGACATAAGACTAAAAGCCCTGCTTTTCTGTGCAGTTATAGTTTATAAGTAATGTCTGTCATGCATGCCTCTTGCATGATATTGTAATACTGAGATCAGTTGATTAATATAAAGACGATTGTTGTGAAGTGATTCTATTTTGGAACAAGCCTTGTGTCTGAAGTATATGATTGCGAGACGTGCAAATGTTCAGTATTAAGTGACGTGATCTGCTTGACAGTGGTCTCCAGCGTCGCTGTAGGACAGTAAGTCAGCTTTTGTTGCCGAAGAAGGCGTTGGTGCTGCATAGTCCTTTTCCCATTGTAAGTGTGATCTTACCGCTTGATATATTTGCTTACCTACAATACTCTAAGTATACTGTCAGAAGTTGCAGTAGTTTCAA
Source organism: Picea sitchensis (assembly GCA_010110895.2). NCBI lineage: Eukaryota > Viridiplantae > Streptophyta > Pinopsida > Pinales > Pinaceae > Picea > Picea sitchensis. Next base: position 10,991 of record SNQJ01S0204751.1, read on the forward strand.
ATGGCTTCACAGAGTGACAAGAGTTCTTATGATTTATCTGCTGATGTCAAATATAAACCTTCTAAATGGTATTCTCATTTTCTTAGTCAGTCATCTTCGTCTTCCTCTAAAGCATTGTATAATACTAGGTTGATAGCTCAAGAGTATGAGCCAGATGTAAACTGGCGTATGCCTGAAATTGAACTTGCTAAGATATATGACCTTCCTATGTTCAAGTTCCGTGCTACTACTCTTTTCCGATATTGTTCACATAATGTTCCTCTCTCTCTTGGACAATCTGTTTATCAGATACCTTTGATCCAGCAAGCCGATATTGATTGGGGTCTTGAAAATGGTTATAAGTATGTCCATCTTGGTTTAATTCAGTTTGGAATCAATCCTCTAGTCAGACCTGGTCTAGATACCTCTGTTCTAACATGTATTATTGATTCTAGACATAATACTTTTTCTGACGCCTTGATTTCCAGATTCCAAGCTCCGTTACATAATGGCCCAGTATGGTCATCTGCACTTCCCAGATTTCAAGTTTCACTTTCTGACCCTTATATCAATACCCTGCTACAAGCTTATGTACAGTTTTCGGGTTTTAATATGGCTGAAGGATCCAAGATTGCCCAATTACATTCTACCATCTGCTTACGCTTTGTTTCTACCACTATGCCTACTTTAAATCCCAAACTCTTAAAGCGCGCTACTACTGAAAGCGTGGTGGTTGGTCCCGACAATGTTTCGCCCCTAACTCTTGGTTTTGCTAACCTTACAGAAATTGAAGAATGGTCTGCAGAGTATGAGCCTATTTCTTCCCGAATCACACCCCCTATGCCTCGCGAACTAAAATTCGAGACAAATTCTGCAGGAAGAAATGTACTAAAAATAGGACGATCTCAGAGTACTAGAATACAAGATCTGGATAGACAGATGTCCTCCCTTACAGCAAGTACTACTGAATCTAATCCTAGACTATCCTCTGCCAGATATTCATCTTCTCCTAGCAAAACTCCTGTATATAGACCTGTCTTAGGTAACTCTAAATTAGATGATCATTTATTAACCCATCAGAAAGGTTCTAAAAACTGCTACTACTCTAAAAAGCAATTCCCAACTCAGGAACCCTCTTCTGATTCTTCTGTAAACATAGATATTTCTCATTATCCATCTGCTCCTAAAACATTCAGAACTTACTAGTCCAAACAAGACCATAATGGACAACATCCTAACTGCTCTGAATGCGAAAGTCTAGCCATCCCTATGATCAAAATGATGAATGCCCCTTTGCCTAGAAGTGGTAGGGATAAGAAGCCTGAACTACCATACATAAATCTTGGACCTGGAAACCATATCCCTAAATTCCAGAATGATATGGTAGCAGATCTAGACTTTATCAAATACAGAAAGACAGATGCTGATCCTCCTCAAGATATTATAAGACTTCAAAATTATGCAAATTACCAGTCTGTTTGTCTTGCTCAAAATATTGACGATATAGCAAAAGACTTGGTACAAAACAAAATTCATCTGAATGGTTTGCATTCTGAAATAGATTCCTTAGAATCTAATCAAGAACAAATGAAGTCACAACTTGAGGTTATCCTTGAAAAATTAGAAATAATTCAAACTGCTGTTTTTAGTTTGAAAGATTCATATGAGGAAGAAGTGAAGCCTTCCTCCCCAATTTTGGTCTCTGAAATAGAAGGAGATGCCTCCTTCAAATGGTTTAGTTCTTCTAGCCCAAAAGAAGAACATAAACAACTAACTCTTAAACAGCTAGCAGCTGAAACGCCAAATCATACTTTAGCTAGAATAGCTGAAGTTCTTCAAATTGATGTTAATAAGATAGAGTTAGTTAAAGCTCAATCTTCTACATTAGAAGATGAAATTAATAAAAGAAGAATAGTCAGAGTCCCTTCTCTTAAAGTAATCGGTGGAGAAGAATCAAGTTCTGCTAATATAGATCCTTCTCAAGCACATAAGCCATCTGAAGATGAACCTTCAGCAGGTCCTGCTTATCAATCTGCTTGGGAAAAATGGTGTAATGCAAAGTATGGTACCTCTAAGAGACCCCATCAGGATCAAGATAATCCAACGCTCTCTTCTTCTAACATAGAGAGTGCACCTATCTCTAATGTTAATTGTAAATAAAAAACTGAGATAATGATGATGATCCAAAAGTGGAATGCTTGGGCTAGGACCCAAAAGATGACGTTTAAAGACAAAGTCACCTGGAGTGATTTAGCAATAAGGTTGACTTGGGGTTTTACTGGAAATTTAGGACTTTGGTGGGATAGGGTTACTCCTAAGAGCAAGCTCAGAATAATGAATCATGAGAAACCTATAGACTTGTGACTTTATAGGAAGGAGGCTGAGATGGCTCAGTCTTGCCGAAATGTAAGTCACTTCCGATAAAAGACAGGTTAAAAGTAAACCATCCTTCATGATGTGCGGCTTGTTGAACTTCGGCTTGAAACCATTGGATAAAATCTTCTTTGGTGGCATTGAAGAAATCAGCATCTCTAGGACAATATGTCCAGAACAATATATATAACCAACCAGACCAAAAATAATGATAATCTTTGAAGGGAGAACATTCAAAAGTAATCCAACAAGATCCATCATATTTTGTTTGTAGCATGATTTTGCAGTAGTCTTCATATGTTATGTTTGGTGTATATAGAACTATATATACTTGTCCTTGGAATGGTCCTCCAGTCATAGTACCTCTAGCCAAATTATGACTGCTTCTGAAATAACTATTGTAGGACTGCAAATGATTATATGACTGTACCCAACTATTTAATATCTTTATACATTCTGGGCTAGACTTTATACAACATACTAAACAATCAAAACAGTAGCAATATTTACAATTATCACACACTAGGATCCATTTGAACCCTGGTGGTGGAGCATTCCTTATGCTCAAGGAGGATGAAGCCATTTAATTGTTTTATCCTTTTCTTTAGGTGGAGCTGCTTCTCTAGTAAGCAAATCAACAACACAATTATCTTTTCCTGGCTTATATTGGATTTCAAAATCGAATCCGTGAAGCCATAGGCTCCAACGCAAAATCCTGTTATTTCCCTGTTCAAACAATCTTTGATTAGATAACATTCCTTTCATATGTTTCAGGTATGTTCTAACAATAAAATGCACAGGTTTTAGAAACATCCTGAATTTCTTGATGCCATTTTTGACAGCAAATATTTCCTTGTGAGAGGAAGGATATCTGGTTTCTGCATCATTAAAGCATCCAGAAGTGTAAATACACACTTCTTCCAGTTTAGGACCATTTTTCTGCAAGAGAACTGCTGCCCATGTCTCATTGGAGGCATCAGTCTCAAGAATTAGTTGTAGGGCCATATCTGGAAGATATAGTTTTGGGAGATTTTGGATCTTCTGCTTGATAATCTGAACAACTTGAGTCATTTTATAATTCCATGGTATTATTTTACTTAATCTCTTCTGGAGTATCCGAACATCTTTGGCCTGATTCTCGTAGAACTGTCGGATATAATTTAAACAACCAAGGAACCTTTGTAGTTGCTTTTGATCAAGTATTTCATCAGGGAACTCTGATAGTTTCTTCAAAACATGATCCTGGAGTTCTACTTCTCCTTTGGAAAGTATTAATCCAAGATATTCAATCTTAGTTTGTGCCCAACATAACTTGGATTGGCTGAGCACTAAACCATGTTTATACAACAAATCATAAACAACCTTTAAATGATGTACATGCGCTTTACAATCAACAGAGCAAACAAGTAAGTCATCAATATATACAATAACAAAATTCAAGTGTTTGAAGATATCATCCATCCGTTTTTGGAATTCTGATGGAGCGTTCTTCAAACCAAATGGCATTACTTTCCACTGGTATTGTCCATGAGGAACAACAAATGCAGTTTTATATTTATCCTTAGGGATAATCCCTATTTGCCAAAATCCGCTCTTTAGATCAAACTTGCTAAAGATATTACATTTCCCAATCTTAGAAAACAATAATTCTTTAGAAGGCAGAGGAAATCTTATAGGAAGTAAAGCATCATTTAATGCTCTATAATTTATAACCATTCTTGGTTTTCCTCTTTTCTGCTCACTGTGTTTATTGACATAAAAGGCAGGACAAGCCCAAGGGCTTCTACTGACTTCTATTAATTTTCTTTCTAATAATTCAGATATCTCCTTTTGGCAGTATTCACATTCAGTGGGAGACATATGATTAGCAGAGGCCTTTTGTGGTCTGGGAATGTAATTTTCTTTATATGGAAGACTGACAAAATATTGCTCTCTAGTCCAGAAAGCATTGGGATAATCTGATGTACAATCAGATTCTATCTTGTCTTTTATTTATTTTATCATCTCCATTCCATGTTTTTCAGCATGTCCAATGATCTTTTGGATTCGCACCAAGCTGCTTGCAGTTTTTTCAACTTGTTCCAAACTTTTGTTTACTGCAATTCTTGATTCATACGTGGACTTACTTGGAATCTTTAAAGTTTTGCCTGAGATGTTAAACTGTACAAAACCATTTCCAACAGTAAAGGGCAAACACTTATTTACAAAGTCTTGTCCCAATAGTATATCTGCACCAGTATCAAAACAATATAGAGTAACAGGTATCTTTTCTTCCTGTAAGTAAATAGGGAAGTCTGGAGCAATGAATTTAATCTTTAATTCTGTTTTGTTGACAGCTCTAAAAAATATATCTACAGGCTGCCGATAATATGATGGTAAAGCTCCAAATTTGGCACAGGAATTCATAGCACCTGTATCTACTTGTGCATCTAGAGTATATTGTAGATAACCTTGGACTTTAATATTTACAGAAATTACTAGTCTGTCATCTAAGCTTTTGATTAGCTTAGATTCCAATTGTTCTATTTCTGACTCTTCATAGAACATCTCTTTTTCTATCTGTTCATCTTTTTTCATTCTGAGATAGTTCAATTCTTCCTTTTGTAATTTCAGACTTTTCCATAGCTCATGCACTAATGCTTCCTTTTCTCTTATGGTTTCTTCAAGATGGAAAATAGTATCGTTTAAAGATTCTGATTCTGTAGTAGATTCTTGTATTGGTTCATAAATCTTGACAATGGCTTTTCCTTTTGAATTTGCTTTAGAGTTTTTTAGGAATTCAGCATCAGTGGGTGTGTAGTGATGAATATTCACCACGCTTGGCTGCTGGAGATCATTGATTTGATCAGTAATGCGAGCCAACTGGGACTCATAATGGTCGAAAAGCTGAAATTGTCTAGGAGTCAGGACAAACATTTTGGATTGTAGAGAAGTCTTCTGCTGAAGAAGAGCATTGATATCGATGAATGGAGTCATCATCTTGATTTCTAGAAAGTTTAGTGTGTCTTCTATCTGAGAGGAGTCGGACTCAGGCTCAGAGGTTTGGTTGGAAGGATTGTCATCAGAGGAATAGTCACTGTCCTCAGTAACGGATAGGTATTCACCATCTAAACGGTGTTCAACTAGTTCCCATTCTGTTGGATCATAACTGTTATCACTGAAATTTCGTCTGCACATGGCGACAAGAACTCAGCATCA
>SNQJ01S0204752.1:0-16540 GCA_010110895.2 Picea sitchensis
AAATCTGACAGAAGGTATTAGAGGCTCAACAAGACTTTCTTTCAAAGGTGGGAACTATTCAACATCACTTTCAGACGATAGATCAAATGCTAGAAGATATCTCTTTGCGAGAAAGAGAAGCTGGGGCAGCTCGAATTGCTTTCCGGGATACTTTGATAGCCATAGCAAATGTAGAGGTGGTTAGTAGCTCCAAATTATCGATCGCAGAACAAACCAAAGGGAATATCTTATTAAAGGCTTGGGAGAAGAATATATCAGAGAGCAGGGAGAGAGCTAAGGAGGTGAGAAATTGTTGCGAAGAAACATTCTCCTTGATAAATAAAGATTTGATATACCTTGATGAGGAAGGCAGTGCCGGGACGATGGGAAAAATCAATATAGAAAAACACTTGATAGATATCAAGGAAAATGCAGAAAAGGAGCAAGCTGAAATATCCCAAATAAGCCAGGTTGATATGGTCCAAGTGGAGAAATGGCTAGTACAGCCAAATCTACAATTGCGGTCTATCGTCATGGAAGACCAACAAGTGGGAAAAAGTTTGCCACAGTTGGCGAAGAGTCATTACGCCTTTGAGGCCAACAACCAAGAAGAGCCTTCCAGGTTGATAGCCCAGTTGGTTGAAAGGTGCGTCAATTGCATTGAGCAGGTGAAAGGGCAGGCTTCTGGTGTTAAATAGAGACATATGTCAATCTGTTCTATTTCTGGAGCCATAAGAGAAAATAAAGGAAGGTGTTCCACCTGCATGGGGGAAGACAAAGAGTGAGGAAATGAAACACTTCCTTTCCTCAATTGTAATCAAAGTTTTCTAGAATGAATGGAATTTGAAGTGTTTTTTAGGCTTGTATAAATAGGCATTTTGAAGAGTTTAGGCTTTGTATAAATAGGCATTTTGAAGAGAAACAAAAAGGGGGATTTTTTTTGGAGATTGTAATAGAGAAATTTTCCATCACCAGGAATTAATACAAAGCTAATTGAAGACTCCATATTCCATCAAGATTGAGTTATGTGCTTCTTCCTCGCTAGTTCATGCTTCGACATTTCTTTTATATGCATCTCTTGATGAATGATTTGACCTAATTTGTACAACCCCACCGTGGAAATCAAGGTTTAGTTATTCAATTATTTGCTTTTCCTCTGTATCTGTTATTAGCAGGTACAAGACCTGCGGATTACTTAGATCTCTCCATTTTATGCTTTATTAAAAGTAGTCTCTTTTTATTCTTCTGTTATAGTGTGAGATTCCTCTTGAAATGATGTCTCACATTGTCCGACAACTCTATGTTTTCTTTCATTTCATACATGGTTCCAAATTTTTAAATCAGTTACGGAAAACGACCTTCAATTTGTTGAACTACTAATTTGTCTCACATAATTTTTCTCTCATATAAATCGAAAAATTGAATCAACGACTTAAAAACAACAACCTCTTAAATCTTTGTTCCTTAAATGACTGTCCCTGTTGCAAGGAAACCTCACATAGAACCCTGCCTCTCAGACCAAACCAACATTGACTTAAACCTCTTTGGTACTATCCTATAAACAACAACTACCCGGGTCGAACTAGAACATTTTTGGGCAGCCATTGAACGAGACATGACCACGCAAGAACAAGTGGAAGTTAGACAAGCCGACTTAGAAATCAACTATAGTTCCCCTTCCAATTGTTCGGCCCTTCCTTTACCTTTACCCTTTCCTCGATTCCCCGACTCCATACTTCCCATCCCTAAGTACTGCACCTAGAACAACATCTTTCTCAAGGCCAAGCCTAGGGAACGAGAATTGTAGTCACTTTCCCCCGAGAGAACAACATTTCCAAGTTTCATTTTTGATAGTGAACAAAGAGAGAACACATTGTGAAGGATAAACATTTATCATTCACTTGGCTTACTCCACTTTTAAGGAAGTTGGCATCCTTTCAAGGAACACCAAACAAAACCCATATGCTAAACATACCGCGGCCGTGTCTCCGGACTCAAAAATACTAAACCAAGGGTCTTTCAAACAAAATGTTGTTGTTTTTCTACTGATCCCAAGCTCATCCCGGCCTAAAGGTAATACATTTTGAACTTTAATCCTTAAGGGACAAACTTCTCTCGGACATCGGATGTTGATGTCAAGCTTCAGACCCTAAACTGGAAAGTAAATCCCACCTAATATTAAGACCGACCTCTCCGACACTTCCACGATGTTAGTATGTCATGCATACTGGAAAGCTAATCCCTATTGATATTCCATCGGCTCTCAATATAACTCTCTCTATCACTCAAGGCCTCGAAGAAGTTTCCATGCCCATGAACTTGACACTGGTGGGCTCTCCCATTTATATATCCCGCAAGTCAGAGGAACCGAACTCCGCGGCTCTCCCTCTTTCCAACTTTCACCTCTAGAAAAAATGTTCCCCAACTTTTCTTTCCCCTACACCTCGGGAAGTTGAGAGTCACTATATACATTCTCGCTTAACCCTCTTTATAATGCACCAAATTCCTCTACTAGGTCAGCAATGGCTGCCGCCGGAGGAGGAGAAGGCATTATCAAGACCAACAACTCCATTTCGTGGTTTTCACTCAAAGGGTCAGCTAGATATGCTCCCTTGGTCCTTCATGTACCCTCCATGATTTACCCGAAACTATATGAAAAACCTGCCAAAGTTCACAGAAGAAGAGAATTTAATCATAAATTAAAGCATATCAATCCTTCGATCAATTGGTTGATATTCTAGGTCTGGAACATGAGGATGTGTATTCCCGATTGTTTTTCCAAACCTTCAAAGGAAAAGTAAGAACATGGTTTCGAGAACTCCCGCCTCACCAATATTATCCCACGGCGTTTAGAAGACCTTTTTCTCAAATAATGGATCGAAAGAAAGGATCATTTGTAGTATTTGTCCGAGTTCAGGTCTTTAAATAAAAAAGGATATGTCCGTTGAATTTATCCAAAGATTAAATAAATTGTACAATAAGATCCCTGGTTGAAGTTAAACCATCCCAACCTCATGTTTCCAAAGTGTAACTTTCAGAAAGAGATTTTGAACCAATTTCCTCTTGGCCTATTAAGAGAAAATGACTTAACCCCAATGCAATATGACACTGGAAATTGAGTTGAACACGATGGCTTCTAAATTAAAATGAAATTCCAAACGAGAAGTTCGTGGAAACCGACGCTTTAGAGAACAAGGTGTCCCTCCTCATTCAGCTGTCCCCGATGACAAATGGACTACATGGATAGATAATAAAATAGTTTATCTAAACAAAATCTCTAAGAATGGAGCTAGATCCAATCCAACCGGAATTAAGAGAAATTTGAGAAACCCCAATCATTAATTCCATCAAAAGACGACATTAGAAATGGTAAGATCAAAAAATTCAAACACCTCCTAAAAATGAAAATTTTATTGGAGGAAATGATATGCAAGAGTTCTAGGATGTGTAAGAAGACGTAAACAATTTTGTATGACGAATCGACATATCCTCATTTAACTAAATAAGATTATGAGAATTCCCTGAACACTGAACAATCATCTGTTGAAGATAATAACCTAAACAATGTTGATGATTCCGCTTATCAAGGAATGGTCGACACCATAATGGATGAGGTTTAGCATAAATACAATTTGAGGCCCAAAAACAAGCCCCGGTGGTTGGATCCATTTCAACCCAAGAAAGAATTCTTCCTGTAATTTAAACTTACTATATCTCCGTCTCGTAAAGAGACCGAGACTAACAAAGGGGTAGATTCGTAGAATATCAATGTAAAGGAAGCTTAAACACAAGCGAGAAGAACTAATGTAGTTGAAACACGGACACCTGAAATGCACAGAACTGTCGAAAATAAAGTAGTGCAAACAAATAAAATGGATAGGAAAGAGTCCGAAGTTTCAGCCAAGGAAATGGATAAAATTGATGGAATTTTCTACCTAGAAAATGATATAAATAAGATCAAGATAGAAATACCTTTGGTCAAGTTAATAAAACCGCACCGTAGCAAATAACAACCAAGATGATAAATTTTTCAGATGAGAGTCATTCATCATATAACTGAAGATGATAAGCCTTAATATCACTTTTATTCACATTTTGAAGGTGCCGTGAGATACTGCCGCCTCTATATACACCTCGAAAGTGCATGATCGTTGTTGCATAATTGCATTACGCCGGACTCGGGGCCTCACAACGTGAATGCCCAAATCCATTATGGTAGATGTATTCAGGCCCTGAAATCACCTGCAAACCCCGCGGAGATATTTACTGCTCATCTGCTGAGAGTTAAGTGCATGGGCATGATCAAATATTTCGTAGTCACCCTCGCCTAGATTCCATTAAAAATGTCCTAATGGACATAGTTTTCATTGATATACCCCCGAAGTAAGGTTTTCTATTATCTAGATCTGGGGATCCGCTCTCGGACTTCTTCAGCAGATAATATGACTTATGCCACGCATCCCCTGCTTTGCCTTCACCTGCTATACAGGAAACATGGTTGGCATATACGGTAAGTGATCCTCAAAACCTAACAATTACCCCTATTTATATTTATCAAGACTGGAAATTAGATCATTTCTTTGACCCATAAAGTGGTGTAATTGTACGGAAGAAAGTTATATTGATGAAATAAAAACTGAAAAGACAACCAAAGCAAGCAGCAGTTGGAACTTGAACCTGCTGGCGATGCTTCATCGCAAAAGGAGAAAAGGCGTTGCTTCTTCATATAGCAATCTCTAATTTCACCGTCATTCCCTCTGTGGTGGCCATGGGGCATAGAATATACAAAACAATGCATGAGAATATGAAGCTCTAGTCTTGGGACCGGAAGATGCTAAGAAGCTAAACATAAAGAACTTAGAGAGGTCTATGGGGATGCAGAATTGATTGTGAAGCAAGTTAATTCCATAGCACTGTGCCAAGAGCTCTAGACCCGGTGGTCCCGCCAAAAATTCGTAACTTGGGATCTAATGGAAAATTCTATTTTCTCACCTGGTAGTGTTCATTTCATCCCACCTAGTCAAAACTGTAGCAAGTTGATTCAATAAGCCAAAGCAAATAATTTCCTCTCCCCACCACTTTTCAAATTAAAATACCACACAGAGGTAAGGCACAAACCATCCATACCAAACAACATACAACATTAGCATGTATTCGAAGATGATGAGCAGATCAAAAAGTTTCTAGAAATGGTGGATGATTTCTCCAAAACTTGCATTGACCAAGAAACCAAAACGACCATACCCTCGATTTCATGCGCAGAAGGAGCCTCGTGAGTTCCAAAGAAAAATCACAAATCATCGATGCTATAGTTAAAAAATAATCGACCTAAGGGTCTCACACTGAAAGGCTTCTTGACCAAACCATAATAGTTCTAAAGTCTACCTTGCAGCCCCAAACTGTGAGGAGGTCGAAGACTATGACGTAGGAACCATTAAAGAACCTAGGATAGTAAAAAATATCAAAGTACCTCCCTCCCAAGATGAAAAGCAAGTATGCAAACTTACTCATCATAAGATGTTTTGCATGGTCTTATGATGAGCTGAGAACTTACGACACCTCTGTGATTGAATACAAGATACCTTTGAAACCGAGAGTTAAACCTGCACATAAGCTCTCGCATTAAATCAACCCCTATTTTATTTCCCATGGTCAAAAGAGAAGTGAAAAAGATCTTAGACGCAAAAATAATCGTGCCTCTGAGATACTCAGATTGGATTGCCAATCTGGTTCCGGTTAGAAAGAAGATTGGGGAGATTAGACTGTGTGTTTATTTTAGAAACCTAAATAAATTCTCTCTCAAGGAAAATTATCCCCTACCCAACAAGATGGATCACGTCTTAGAAAAGTTATTTGGTGCTAATAGAATGTCGATGATCGATGGGTTTTTGGGTTACAATTAGATCGCGATCAACGAAAAGGATAAGGAAAAAACCGCTTTCACTACGCCTTGGGGTACATTCATGTATGAAAAAATGCCTTTTGGTTTTATGAACGTAGGTGCCACCTTCCAGAGAGTTATGGAAATTGCCTTCATCAGTGAAAGAGACAGATTTGTGGTTATTTACCTCGATGACCTTACTGTGTTCTCTAAATCTGACGAAGACCATTTGATACACCTCCAACAAACGTTCGAGAAATGCCAAAATTTTGGTTTGTCCTTGAACCCCAAAAACTCACATTTCACGATGCAAGAAGGTAAAATCTTGGGCCATATTGTGTCTTGGGATGGAATTAAAATCAATCCTAAAAGGGTTGAAGCTATAGACATCATAAACATTCCTAGAAACATTAAAGAAATTCAGTATTTTTTAGGATTTTTTTTTTTTTAGAAGGTTCATTATGAATTTTGCTTAAATCGTGAAATTGATCACAGATATTCTCAAGAAAAATAGCGGAGTCAAATGGACAGTCGAAGCCAAAGAATCATTTTCCCGGATAAAGAAAGTTATAAGCGAAGCACCTGTACTAGTGAGCCCTAACTACCTGAAGGAGTTTTTGATTTTCTCATTCGCATATGAACACAATTGCGGCGGTACTCCTAAAAAAAAATGAGGAAGGTTTCGAGCAACTGATAGCATTCTTTAGTAAAAGTCTTAGAGATGCCGAATTAAAATATGATATAATGGAAAAATAAGCATACGCTATGGTAAAGGCGCTAAAATCTTTCAAGAATTACGTGCTACACTCCAAGGTGATAGCATATGTACCTACCTATGCTATAAAATACATATTGGTACATCCTGATAGTGACGGAAAGAGGGGTCAATGGCTCACCAAGATTCAAGAATTCGATCTGGAAGTGAAGCCGACAAAACTGGTAAAAGGACAGGGTTTGGCTAAGCTCATGGCTGAAATGAATTTCCAAGCACTCGGGATAAATAACCTGCAGGAATATGAAGAAGATGTGGACATAGATGATTTCGATGAAAAATTATCTGTGACTAAGATCGAAGAGAGGTTTGTTTCATCAAGCTGGTATAAAGACATAGTCTCCTACTTATTGACCCTGAAGTGCCCTAATGATCTGTCTCCATCTAAGACCAGGACACTAAAGCTACATGTGGTGAAGTACTGTATATCTGAAATAAAATTGTATTGGAAGGACCCCTTAGGCTTCCTACTGGTTTTTCTAGTGGAATCTGAAACAGAAAAGGTCATAAACGAATTTCACAAAGGAGTGTGTGGAGGACATCACGCGTGGAGGGAGACAACTTATAAAATCATGAGAGCAAGATATTATTGGCCTAGGCTATTCTCATATGTCAACGCCAAATTTAGAGCTTGCAACCCTTGTCATTTGTTTGCAAGCAAACAAAATCTCCCAACCCTACCTCTGGTCTCGGTAAAAGTAGAAGCCCCCTTTCAACAATGGGGATTGGATTTTATAGGCGAAATCAACCCACATTCCAGCGCTCAACATAAATGGATCTTGATTTCCATGGATTACTTCACCAAATGGGTGAAGGCCATTCCGACTAGAAAGGCGACCGATTCAGTGGTTATAGATTTCCTGGAAGAGAACATACTGTCCAGATTCGGTTGTCCCCGAAATATAGTCACGGATAATGCCCAGGCATTCAAGTCTATGGCAATGGTTAGTTTTTGCCAAAAATATAACATCGTATTGGGCCACTCCAACGCATATTACCCTCAAGGAAATGGGTTAGCCGAATATCATGAAATAAAAGTTTAATTACCATAATTAAGAAAGTGCTGAGTGAAAACAAAAAAACTTGGCATGTGCATCTCAAGTACGCTTTGTGGGAAAATCGGATAGGCATGAAGAAATCTATTGGAACTTCGCCTTTCCAATTGTTATATGGGACTGACGTGGTACTACCTATAAATATAGCGCTCCCTGTGATGAAGCTCGGGAAAGATGAGAAAGAAGAGACAAACCATGTCACAAGAAGAATAAATTAGCTGATTGAGGTCCAACAACACAGGACCAAGGTGGAAGAAAGGATGCAAAAATACCACGACAACATGAAAGCACTGTTCGACCACAAGGCCAAAAATAGAGACTTCCTCCCCGGTGATTTGGTTTTTAAATGGGATGCTAGAAGGGAAGACTCAGCAAAACATGGTAAATTTGATCATATCTGGTATGGACCGTTCAAAGTCTCAGCTTCGGAAGGGACAAATTCATTTCTGTTGGAAAATTTGGATGGTAAAATCCTCAATGCCCCTGTCAACGGGCATTATTTAAAGCACTATATGCAATAAATGAGTTCTAAATATTCACTGTATATACTGGTTTGTGTTTTCTACTTTTTATAGCTTTTCGGTAAGTTCACTTTCATCAGAAATAAAACAGGTTAGTGATTTATTTTTGAAGTAGATATATGAAATTTCCAACGCATCGAATCCCATAAATCTAGAAGGGCCTGATACTCTTCATGTTGTTCCTTACAGGATTCCGTCTTACAACCCAAACAGTAAAAGGAGAAAACAGACGATCACGTATCAGGAAATTGACTCACCCGGAACAGGTGACAAAAGTTTTTAGAAGAGAATGAAATGGTAAGGTGAAGGTATGAATTTCTGAAGTATCTGGTTTTTCAAACGAATATCACTTAAACATAGCATGGTATAACGAGTACGATATATTCACCTGACATGTCTTTAAAAGAACAACTTCTACTGTGGATTCTAAAAGGGCACACACACACACACAAAAAAAAAAAAAGGGTTTCTTCAGAGTCAGGATTGCGTGTCAACGTCCGGTTCTTTTTGAATTCCAAATCCTTCTCCTTTTTCCTTTTCATCCCTGGCCTTCTCTCCTTAATCTTTGACACCTTCCCATACCCTCCATAGAGGAAGAAGAGGTTACACTTTAGTTCTGGAAACTGGAGAACCAATCTTAGAAAATAAGCTGGCCTTCATGACTCCTCGGTCTCCTGTTGAAATGAAGTTATGCGTAGGATCATCCTAACTCTCTTAGGTTATTTGACATGTTTCAAATGGTTAATAATTTATCAGGGGAAGACCCCTGGAAATAAATTCTCCCATAAAATTCCTATGGACTAGAACGTTTTGAAGGTCAAGAGAAAGTTAGTCCAGAGTGCTCAAAGCAAGGTGACATGCCACTGTAGCGAATATTACACAGATATCACCCCGGGTATACTTTATATCGGATTGATTGCCCCCACTTCATATTCAAAAAGTAAATTATAAGACATATGGTGAAAGAAAATTCAAAATTTATTGCCCCCGTCTAGTCCAAAGAGATGATGAAAGGAAATTCATAAAATGATTTCCCTCATCTCAACATTTAAATGAACAATCACAGTTTGGAGTGGTGAAAGGAAATTCAATAAAGGGAACTAGATAACTTCACCGGGGTACTGAATAGGCTCGCTGGAAGCAAAGAAATATCTAAGATATCTGTAAGGCTATCATACATAAATCATATTACACTCTGGTAACTAGCCTTTTCGAAAACTGGATCTATAGCCCAAGTTCACGTAGGTCTCCCTGTTTTAAAGCATGGAATTTTCTTCATTTTGATGCAAGCCAAAACCTACAGCACCTGTTGAATTTCCTAAGATCGTTTGGACCATCTTAAGCAGGCCCGATGTCAGTCTCGAGAAAGGGAAAGTTGTCGAATGGATTGCAACTGAGTTTTGAAAGTTTTCTGGAGATAAAGTTGAAACCTCAAAGTACCTCTATATCCTCCTTCCAAACAAGTTTCATAGAAGCAGGTTAATGACTCCATTTACCCAATAAAGGCACTTGGTCTATTGTTCTTCTCATCCCACAAGGAGACGAGATCCCTAGTTGGAGCCTATGTTGGAACGTATTATTATTATTTTTTTATACTCTTGGTTCAAAGTTTGGAGCAACCCTTCTTTCTAAATAAGTAAGAGGTTATATTAAGCCCAAAAAGCCGGATTTCGGGATCTCACATATTTCATGATGTACCTATCCAAGCCCCAGTATCCCGACGCGCAAAGTAGTGATAAGGTTTAGTTCTAACCACCATTATCGAGCCTCTAAGTAAATATCATTTGATGTCATCACCTCGTGCTCTCACGTTTCAAGAGTTTCTAGTTGAACACTTTCCAAACCTCCGAGATGCGAAGTTGCGAAATCTTTTCAAGTCACTCAGGTAAATATCAAGAGTAATATTTTAAATCGTAGTTAGTCCCTATCGTAATTTTGCGACTCGGTGATTCTTTCCTTAAAACACAACACCTTGGTCACTCTGATCCCCGAAATCGCGATATTCATTAATTAAGACGGGTTAATTAAAAGCTTAAGTTAAGTCACAAATTATAACTAATTTCACACCATCGCGACTTCGGGATTTTGGGTCTCAACGGAGAGAAGCGAAATCGTCCGATATGACGAGCACCGAAAAGGGGATAAAGGACTAAAAGCAAGAAATTTAAGGAGCTAAGATGGATTAATTAATGCCCTGAGTAGCTTTTAATCATACGATCTATGAATGAAGCTTTTAACATTTCTGCACTTTTCTCAAGATACGAGTCATCAAATATTTATGGCATTTATTTGAATTTCATTGAAGTGATTGACAATAAGATCCCCCTTATTCGGTAAAATATTTCCATTAAATCATTTAATCGTTCTTTCGACAAGGACTAGCACAAACTTAAGTATTTAAGCAAAGGGGTTTCTTTCGTTATCTCGGCTTTCCTTTTGATTGCGTGCAGAACTATTTCACCAGGATAACTTTTGTCTGTGTTTTCAATCTTTTGCGACAACGGATCTAATTGCAAGGTCATACATCATGGCTCCACGAAAAGCACCCAAGCCAGTCATCGAGTGCTCAAGCCAAGGTTCAGATATTGTTTTTGATACTTCTCCTTGAAGTATCAATACTATTAAAACATGGACGCATATTTTCGATGTTCTACAACCCGAAGTGATAAATTGCTCAGATGATTCTGGTGATGAGGAGAATGATGACATGTCCACCAAATACAAAATCATTTCTCAAGTGGAGATGCACAAAATAGCAGCAAGGCCACGAATTCTCCCATATTATGATATGGTCATATGGGCACTGGACCATGTAGACCTCATGACCAGAACGATTTTCAACGAACAAAGGGAAGCAGTCGGGTCTTTCAGACCAGAGCACCTACAAGAAATGTATAAATTGTCACCCACTCCAAATCATATTTACAATACTGAATTCCTAGAGGACTTCAAAAGGAAGGAATGTGAGTAGTTCAGAAAAATTTATCCAATCTAATCAAAGACTGGGTTTCACACCCCACAAAATTCAGGGCCGATACTCATGGAATTTATTCAATCTCCTCTTTAGAGCCACAATTCAAGTATGTAGCGATGATGGCCTATAGACTGTACGGGAAGGAGGACACAACTCACCTTTTTCTCACATGGGTTTCGCTCATTTATACAGTCGCTAAAGGTTTTTCTTTCGACTGGGCCAAAGTGATGTCGGACAGTCTTACCAGTCGAATTACTGAATATCGAGCGCAAAAAGCCAGCAGGAGATCATCTTCATTCTTTATGTCTACCTACAACATGGACATTATTTTCTTCATGACACCTTTCCCATTGATGAACTGGAGCTGGACTCCATCTAACGCTAAGCCTATCCATGTCTACCACTCGAAGCTTTGGGAGGATAAGGCCAAAGATTTCATCTACGAGATTTTTAACTGGGTAATGGTACCGATGAATGTTGTTATCTTCGGCCATTCGCCTGCCCAGATTTCAGATAACATCACGGCCAACCTGAGCAATGTAGTATATTGGTATATAGAAGCAAATTATTCATACATCAGGGTTTTCAGTACCTTCGTTCCCCCCCATGTTTTGTCGTTATTTATGCCAGATAAGCTAATATGTCGCGAGATCGCCAGGAAAGATGTGCTTGGTGGAATAAGCAAGGAACTCAAAGGACTGTCGAAGAAGGTATGGCCACCCTTCCCCATTCACATTGGGTCATACTCTTTATTATATTTTGTCCATGCCAAAGCTGAGGCCACGGACTTGGAGGAAATGAAGTTGGTGAACATTTAGTTCAAAAAGCACGACCCAAATAAGGTTGTGAGTAATCACTTGGATAATTGTGTCCTGAAGAGATATGAACACGAGGATTCAACCTATGATGAAATCTTCCGAGGTGCGAGGTCCTACTCTGAATTTTTGAGCTAGATTCAGGCCTTGCCACTCGGAGATATGGTCGATTTCCTCAAATTCGAGGAGCATTGGAAGAGTTTCCTCCCCCTAATTTTTTAGGGAAAAACCCCAAAGCTTCTAGACATATCACAGACAAAAGCCAAAGGCTCAAAGAACTCAAGTCCCGGTAAGGAGAAAAATCAGGAAGAGACAGAAAAAAAGGATACCTCAGAACAGGAAGCTGAAATCCCAGATCGAGGAGAGAAAAACCCAGAGGCAGTTGTGCTAGGCAAGCAGGTAGTAAGTCAAGCTAAGATACCCTCGCAAAAGGCAGGTGACACCTCATCAATCACATCAAAAGAATAGGTCACGGATACTACCCCTAAAAAATCATCCAAGGAAATCGGCAGTCCAATAGCTATTATCAAACCCTTACAGTTCACAAAGGGGAATCCCAATGTGGGGTGGATTTTCAATGAATAACTGACACCCATTTCTGTAGAGGATCTTCCTCCTAACGAATTTTTCTTTGATAAAAAAAAGAAAGGACGTGGTGAGGCAAGAATTATATCAAAGAGAGAGCGTAGTGGCTAAAAAATTTAAAATCATGACAGATGGAAAGGTCGTGAAAGAGGAAGAATTCATAGACGAGATAGCAGGAACACTAGGGGCTTATGCTACATCTAATCAATACTCAGTTGGAACTTTGAAGGCCCAATTGAAATGAAATAACCTCTTGATCAGTAAGTTGGAAGCTAAAGTGGCTACAACTGAAGAAAATGCCAGGGATGAGGTGAGAAAAAGCCTTGAGAAATCCCGAATAGCTGATCTGCAGGAGATCGAGAAACTTAGATCCAACCTTGAGAAGGTGCGCCAGTCGGCGCAAATTATCCAAATGCAGGTAAGCCAGTAGTGGCAACAAATTATACAGTTACAATCGAAATTGGATGTTGCCAAAAACCAGGTTTTAGAGATAAAGGTTTTTCAAGCCCAAGCTATCAAAATCCGACAAAAGGTATTAGCGTCTCAACAAGACTTTCTTGCAAAGGTGGGAACTATTCAACACCACTTTCAGATGATAGATCAAATGCTAGAAGATATCTCTTTGCGAGAAAGAGAAGCTGGGGCAGCTCGGGTTGCTTTCCAAGATGTTGTGATAGCCACAACAAATGTATAGGTGGTCAGTAGCTCCGAATTATCAATCACATAACAAACCAGAGGGAATATCTTATTAAAGGCTTGGGAGAAGAATATATCAGAGAGCAGGGAGAGAGCTATGGAGGTGAGAAATTCTTGCGAAGAAACATTCTCCTTGATAAATAAATATTTGCTAGACCTTGATGAGGAAGGCAATGTTGAGACGATGGGAAAAATCAATATAGAAAAACACCTGATAGATATCAAGGAAAATGCAGAAAAGGAGAAAGCTGAAATATCCCAAATAAGCCAGGTTGATATGGTCCAAGTGGAGAAATGGCTAGTACAACCAAATCTACAATTGCGGTCTATCGTCACGGAAGACCGACAAGTGGGAAAAAGGTTTCCATAGTTGGTGAAGAGTCGTTACGCCTTTGAGGCCAACAACCAAGCAGAGCCTTCCAGGTTGATAGCCCAGTTGGTTGAAAGGTGTGTCAATTGCATTGAGCAGGTGAAAGGGTAGGCTTCTGGTGTTAAATAGTGACAGATGTTAATCCGTTCTATTTCTGGAGCCAGAAGAGAAAAGAAAGGAAGGCGGTCTGCCTGCATGGGGGAAGACAAAGAGAGAGGAAATGAAATGCTTCCTTTCCTCAATTGTAATCAAAGTTTTCTAGAACGAATGGAATTTGAAGTGTTTTTTAGGCTTGTATAAATAGGCATTTTGAAGAGAAACAAAAAGGGGGGGGGATTTTTCCTTTTGGATATTGTAATAGAGAAATTTTCCATCGCCAGGAATTAATACAAAGTGAATTGAAGACTCCATATTCTATCAAGATTGATTTATGTGCTTTCTTTTGTTATTTCATGCTTCATGATGTTTTTGCATGCATCTTTGATGAATTCTTTGACTGTAATTTGGTACAACCTCTACTGTGGCAATCATGTTTTAGTTATCTAATTATTTGCAGCTTTTCCTCTGTATCGACTATTAGCAGGTACAAGACCTGTGGATTACTTAGATCACTATATTTTACGCTTCATTAAAGTGTGTCTCTTTTTTTTCTTCTTCTGTTACAGCGTGAGATTCCTATTGAAATGATGCCTCACATTGTCTGACATATATGTTTTTATTTCGCTTCATACATGGTTCCAAATTTTTAACTCAGTTATGGAAAACGACCTTCAATTTGTTGAGCTACTAATTTGTCTCACATAATTTTTCTCTCATATAAATCGAAAAATTGAATCAACGACTTAAAAACAATAGCCTCTTAAATCTTTGTTCCTTAAATGACTGTCCCTGTTGCAAGGAAACCTCACATAGAACCTGACATCTTAGACCAAACCAACATCACCCTAAACCTCTTTGGCACTATCCTAATAACTTCAACCACCTGGGTCGAACTAGAACGTTCGTGGGCAGCAATTGTATGAGACATAACCATGCAAGAACAAGTGGAAGTTAGACACAGACAACTTAGAAATCAACTATAGTTTCTCTTCCAGTTGTTCGCTCCTTCCCTTACCTTTTACCCTTTTCTGGATGCCTAAACTCTATACTTCCTAGCCTTAAGTACAGACTCTGGAACAACACCCCCGAAGGAAAATTTTCCTTGTAAATGTATATTGTAATTTCATTGTAAATTTGGACCATTCATTATAAGGTCGCAGATCTAATGGTAGAAATTATGTTAGGGTTTTTTTCCCTAGAAGGAAACCCTCTATTATGAGGGAAATGTATTGCGTCTATGCATTATAGAGAATACTGTATTATGAGATGAGAGACTGTGAGAGAAACAAGAAGAAGTTACAGCGGGTTTGTTGTAGGTTGTATCCATTCATACGCTGGATAATAATAAAGGAAGGACCTGGAAATTTCTCTAGTGGACGTAGCCCACACTGGGTGAACCACATAAATCTGTATCTCTATTATATTTTGTATCTTCTGTGTTTTGTTTTCGCATTTGTTTTATTTTATTTCTCCACGGTCCTTTTTTTCTAACACTTCTCTGGTTGTCGACGATAACACCACCACCAAAAGTTATGTGTCTTCCACGTGGATGATGCTTCCCATGATATGCATACTTTGTGTATACCTCCAACCAACATCTGCCCTGATGAATCAAATCTCTTATAATTTTTTGGAAATATAGTAGGGATTACATCGACCCACGATTCCTTTCGAAGATGATATCTTAGTTGTAACCAATCATCTTTCGATTTATACTTGTCAAGAAGAAGTGGGCCCTTAAATCGTTTCTAGATTTAACCATTGTGAAATGTATGATGTAGATCTCATACAACCATATGTTATAATGAAATGAAACCTATTCTTATTGTACATGATACATGTAACGTGGTGTTACTTCATTGGTTCACCTTTTCAATGAGAATATTTTTGCCGTCGGGAGAAGTCATGAGACTACCCTTGAATTATTCATAAAATATTTTGACAATAATACTTCCCAAGATGTCATCATAGGGAATCAACCTCATAGACCATGACCCATCCCAAACATCTTCAGATGATGACACCTCGTAAAATTAACCCCCACTTAAACAACATGTAATGACCCATTTAATGAAATAATTTCATAATGAGAAGAGAAACGTATAAGACCTCGGTACACTTTGGAATTCCTTTCAAGGATGAACGATTATTATAATAAGTGATCGTTGTCATAATATTGTCTTGAGTTTAAGAGTTTCGAAATATTGTACTTACCATTCCCCAATGATGACACGATTGAAAATCCTTTCTCCCTCTTTACTTTGTTCCCTTGACGATATTCCAACGATAAAAAATGTAGAACTATATTCAATAAAATTAATTTCGAATGGTATGAATCTGACCAAGTCAGAGTTGTAACACATTTAATTTTAATTACATAGGGTTTGGGGAAAATTGAAAAAATA
Organism: Picea sitchensis; assembly: GCA_010110895.2. NCBI lineage: Eukaryota > Viridiplantae > Streptophyta > Pinopsida > Pinales > Pinaceae > Picea > Picea sitchensis. Next base: position 16,153 of record SNQJ01S0204752.1, read on the forward strand.
TAACAAATGTGTTAAGTCCTAATAAATACATGGCTTCGCATGTAAACCCTATGAAAGTGTAAGTGTTGCTATTGTAAAAGACTAGTAAATTTCCCTATGTGTTGAAGATCTCCAATTGACAGGTATGTATCTTATGAGTTTTGAAGTTATTGTTATCTACAACAAATTCAAAGGTAAATTAATTGTGTCCTTTTCATAACGATGTATGAAGGTGACATGATGTCCATACTTATGAATATAAAGGAAAAGAACCAGGTAGCTACCATACCTATCTTTGTTTCAGGTCCAAACTCTCTTACTATTATAGACACAAGTAGCTATGAAGCCAACCTTTTATCCTTCATCATCATAAATCTGGCTTGGGAATCCCAAGGTATGAAAAACCCTA
>SNQJ01S0204753.1:5982-21119 GCA_010110895.2 Picea sitchensis
ATGTAGCTAGATTCAGTTATTGCTTGAGGACAAGCAATATTCTGGCAGAGAGGACTATAATGTCCCCATTTTGGGACATTATAACATTACAGAGTGTTATGCCTACCAGAGTAGCCAGATAGGGGTGACGGAGAGTTCGGGAGATATTGAGGGATTTTATTGGGCCCAACTCGCATCGTTCATCATCAGGATCCATTCCGCACAACTTGGCTTTGGTTCCGTTGCATTCTGACGATTTCCGTAATTTTGAGTTATTATGGGTCATATCTTAATTAAATTCACTAAGAAGGTCATAATGGGCATGTTACTTCGAGAAACAACTTAGTATAATAGCTCATCGGAATCGAGAGGAAGAGCACTACAGGATTAGATGATGAGAAGTGATTTCAGTGGCCGAAGAAGCCATAAGGATGGATAAATCACTTTTTAGAGGTAAAATGGTTAATTAATTAAGTGATTTAATCAAGGAATAATAAAATAAAGTAAAAGTCACTTGGAGGGAAAAGGTCAACAACTAATTAGGGTTTCGGGAAGCTATAAAGGAAGGGTAAAGAAACCTAATTCATAATTATATTATGATTTGATGTTGAGATATTTCGAGAGGAGGAGATCGACCCCCTTGTTGTTTTGTGGATTTCTGAAAGAAACCACCACCATTGATCGGTTTCGGTGTTGAGAGAGACACCCTAGCCTATCAGAGATACCATCCAGGTATTTCATCATGCCATTCAAGAGATTGAGTTCAGTGACTGCGCAGCTCAGCTAGTGAGGGCGCAAGGGTTAGAGAGAGGGTTTGTGCGGTCGCCCGAGACAATTCATTATTTTGCAGATTCTTTCCGACCCATTTGAGAGCTAGCCAGGGTGCATCGTTTGAGCAACTAGTTGTCAATTTCCGACGATGGAATCTCCTAGGGCGCAGCAAACAGTCAGAAAGTGTGCATCTCTTGAGAAAGCACAGTTGGGGTTCCAGGCGGTATTCTGTGGTAGATCCAAGAAAACCCTTCCGACCCATTACAGAGAAATCCAGGACGATTGTTTCGAGACACATATTGTTAGATTCTGCCAATGGGATCACTAGGGCGCACTCCCACAGCCCAGGAGGTGCGTAAACCGACAGGGGGTGACATTCGAAGTTTTAGAGGTCGGATCTTCAATCCAACAGTTACCAGGATCAGCCTAGAGGCCAGGGCACTTCTTTTGAGACAATTTTCATTCCATTCTGACGAGTATCGCCATCAGGGCGAGTTTTCCAGTATCTGCAGCAGTTGTCGTGAGTTGTCGGACTACGTTTTGTCGACCTATCCGTGCATGCACAAATCAACCTTCATTCTTCTGATAACGGGTATTTCTTGTTAGTTGATTTGTATTCCAGTGATGATCCATGAGATCTAACTCGTGACTAGTATTTTTGCTTCCAGCTTATTATTGTATTTCCTGTTTTTTCCTCATTATATAAATCAGTGAGTTGTGTTGTCCTTCCTTTCTCATGCTTTATCTTTACACTACTAAAATACTAAATGAATGAGACAAACATGGAAAAATCACCAAGCATGTTCACACATTAACTTAAACGCATCTAAAAAACCCCAGAGTATCAGATCTCAGTGACAAAATAGTAGTTCACCAGTAGATATCCGTATCAGCTGGATCAAGGATATCTCATAAATATCTACAACATGGAATAATACATGAAATATCTACACAATAAATTAGATAGTGAAATACTATGAGCTTTATACAATCATTTCCAAATGAACAAAGAATGCTTTCAATAACAAATCTCTAATACATGTAAATATTCACAATGAAAGAAAGTGATTGAAATGTAGAATTGCACAACTTGAATAAGTGAGATTGATTTTGAAAGTAAATAGTTCAACTTGAAATGAAATGTTGTGAATGTAGTTGATTGATTTTAATAGATTTTAAGTCGCTCTTGAATTAGGAGGATTAGAATGTGAAAGATACAAGCCTAGACCGTGTAACGTCCCCAAATCATTATCCCCTCAACCAAAAGGAATTGTTGGGTGCTCAAGAAGAAGGACAAGCAAGGTCCTTCCCTAGCTCCACAGGGAAAATCCGGAATGCTTGGGTGCTCAAGCAAGGAGAACACATAGTGCCATGAAGTCGTCCCCGAGTTACACCCCTTGTAGCCTCCCAAGTGACCCTTTTTGGTGGTTGAAACAATAACAATTGGATGCCTAATTAAACTACTCTCCAATCCTTTGCCCTTTCTTAGTTACCCAGGATCCACTAAGTGGCAAGGGGAGGGAATACGGGGCAAAGGTGAAGCACAAATATGATTACTTTGCAATAAATTAAAATAACTTGGAAAGCAAGAGCAACCCCACAACAATGGCACAAGTGGACGACAAGCCTACCATTTTGGCCAAGGTGGGTGTAATGAAAGAATTTAAATGACTTTGGAAAGCAAAAGCAACCCCACAACAATGGCACAAGTGGAGGAGAAGCCTACTGTTTTGGCCAAGGTGGGTGTAATAAAAGAAATGCAAGGAAATAAATCTAACTCTAGCCTTCACGATTTTGCAAAGATGGCTTAGGCCAATCTCTTTGTACGGTGTGGGAAATAATTCCTAAATTATTACAATATCAGGTTTTTGTATTTACTTGAGAGAAGACAAGCCCAAGATACTCTCTTGGGTTGCTTACAATGCTTTGGAAGAAGACGATGAAAGGGGAATTGATATCCCAACTTTAGAATGCCCTCTTCAGTGTCTTAGGGGCTCAAAACAAGTAGCACCTCCCCTTTTTGTTGGAAATCTGCATAAAAACCAACAAACTATATTTGCTAGAAAATGCTACAAACACCAAGAATCTTGTTAATTTCTGCTAGCACAATGAAACCAAAATTTAAATAGAGATATCTGAATATAAAAGTGAGTTTTGAATGACCATTCTAGAACAAATAAGTGCTTATGAATGAGAAGAAAATGGTGGATACAAGAAGAGGAAAATAATGGAAACTTTGGTTGATTGAATGAGTGAATTTCCCACTCTGAAAATCACTCCTCCAATCTTCTAGTGACGTGCAAATACGTATATATTTTGCTACACAAGACACAAGGAGGGGAGAGCATCTAAATAGCATGCAAAATACTTTGCTTGACTTAAAAAAACTACCACAAAACTAATAGTAATACTAATACTAATTATTCCCAAGCAAAATACTTTGCTTGGGTCTCCAAGTTAAACTAGTGAATGCAAAAAATTTAAGAAACAAAATGCACAATATCACCTCACAAGAACACCATGAAGAGCACCAAGAAGACTCTCAATGCACACAATAGATCCTCCAAAGCTTCCTTTATTATCCACAAAATGTTGCTACAAATACTTGTAACAAGATTTACAATGAGAGAATGAGAGAGAGAGGGAAAAGAATGGGAGAAATTTTGGCATAATAGACTTGCTCTAAGAAATGACGATGAAATGAGAGAGGAGAGGCTTTCTTTTATAGATGAGGAAGAGGAGAGACCCCACTTGGATGAGTTCCAATTGTCATACATCCAAGGGGGGCGCACTTTTAGGGTTAGTGAGGTGGGTGAGGCTTGAGGGGTGAGTGGGGAAGGGGGAAAACACCTTTCTCACTCATAAAAAATGATTTTAGGGTCAAAGGGGGGTACCACCAAAGTTTTGGGGACCCTCTTGCATTATTTTTAATTTTCCATGAGTTCATGAGCAAGGTGGGCACCCCTCTTCTTAGGAAATGATCACTTGTGGTTGTTGGCTTAGCAAGGGGGGTTCTTCGAAGTGGAAAATCATTTTCCCAACTTAGGAAATACATTAGGAATGTTTTTTCCACTCTCTCCCATGACTTTAGTCACTTTTACAAAATTTGGCTATTCTAATTTAGCCAATTACATGTTGATTTTTTACTAACCTGGACTCATGGACAATGGCCTAGAAAAACTTGTCCAAATGAGCTGAGACTTGGGCCAAGGGTGTAGGGGTTCATAAACCATTTGATTCGAGTACTCATACCTCTATACAAAATCCCCAAGGACCACTTTTTTACGTTTTACATAAAAAATAATTAAAAATTCTTAGTTTACAGGTATTTTAATTATTTAAAAAATCCTATAAAAACTAATGGAATTCTGCAAGACTCTAGGAGATGTCTAGCATGGTCATTTACAACACTTTCAAACCTTAGGCATCCATAGGGATCGATCATTAGAACACCTTTCACTACTTTGGAGGATTTATGTGGGTGAAAAATTCAAGGATAATTAAAATTGTAGTTAAGCAAGATAAATTAACTGAGGAAAAAAAAGGCCTGATGAAAGGACTTTCCTAATGATATAGTCCTAGGTAACTAGACAAAAATTGACTCATGCTAGCATATTACAATATTATCCCACGCAGGGGTGCGGACATTCCAAGTACATAGAAAAACGTCTCGGGGAAAAATTTGCTATGTTGAGCAAAAAGACTTCCTAATGGTTGTACCACTAGGTACATATCTTCATGATATATGACGTTGACCTCTAGTCGAAATAGGTGGTCAGCACCCCTGAAACAAGCTTCTTACGACTGCTGTTATATTTTAAATTGTTTGTTGGCTCAAGACTTTTGACAAACACCTTGGCAGCGTACCCCAATGCTTGAGTAAATACCTTCTTGTTGTTGCTTATGTTTGCTGATGATATATTTTAGTTTACTCGGTTCTGGGATTTCGTCAAACAATTCACAATCACATGTAAAACCCCCTTGCTGAAGTTGTTGATATGTTTTAGTATTAATGCTGATATGTTTTAGTAATTGTTTGGGTCAGCACTTTCATCAAACAGTTACAAGAGAGTTGGCACAACAGTCCCAAATGCCAAGGCAGCAGTTACATTCATTTTTGCAAGCGATAACAATCACATATAAATTATAACAGCAGAAGTTATACTCAGAAATTGCAATCTAATATAACAGAAAATATGACAGCAATGGAACTGGATCTATTTCTATTATTCTAACTTGTAGACAATCAAAACTTTAGTGGCAGCAAGTGCAATGGATATGCCCCTTTTTTGTCACACCATAACCAACACAAACGGTCCTGTTTGGGACTGATATTAATGGTACAGACTCCTGTTTTACCTTTCACAGAAACTGTAAATAATATTCTGCCCTTCTCCAAAGTTCAAACCCTGCGACCTGTAGCAGGGTGTTATTGCCTCCCTTTCAGAATCCACTACCTGCAAATAAGAATGTTGCCTCTTGTAAAGATGCCACGGTTTGCTGGTAACTATTCGGCTGTCCTTCTAGATGCCCCACAAACTGTTGTAAGGGTTTAAATGAAACTCACAAACCCCACGATTTGAGTAAACAATGATGCAGCTTCCTTTTTGCCAACCACACGATCTGTAACTAAGTGCAATTTCTCTTTCTTCAATGCCACTAAGTGCATACAATAATATTGCTCCTTCTGAGGTCCACAAATTAATGATACTGCCTGCAATGACACCCAAGACATGACAAAATGGGGAATCTTTCTCTCCAACAATGAGATCCGGTGAGAAACCTGGATGATTTTTTCAACCAATTAGCTAGGGTGGAATCTTTCACCACCGAAACCAATTCTCAGCAAGCGTTTTGCTCCAAAACCCCAAGAAAGCCACAAGAGCTCCTCTCCAAATCTATTTTATAAAATGATCAAACATAATGAGAGAATGAACTCTCATTCTACTTTTATACCCCTTTTCCCTTTTTCCCTTCAAGTGACTTTTTAATCAATCTTTAGTATTTCCTCTAAAATCACTTTATTAATTTATTAAACCTTTTATTCCAAAAAGTGATTTATTTGACTTTAAAGCATTTCCAGGCTCTGANCCTTTTTGCCAACCACACGATCTGTAACTAAGTGCAATTTCTCTTTCTTCAATGCCACTAAGTGCATACAATAATATTGCTCCTTCTGAGGTCCACAAATTAATGATACTGCCTGCAATGACACCCAAGACATGACAAAATGGTGAATCTTTCTCTCCAACAATGAGATCCGGTGAGAAACCTGGATGATTTTTTCAACCAATTAGCTAGGGTGGAATCTTTCACCACCGAAACCAATTCTTAACAAGCGTTTTGCTCCAAAACCCCAAGAAAGCCACAAGAGCTCCTCTCCAAATCTATTTTATAAAATGATCAAACATAATGAGAGAATGAACTCTCATTCTGCTTTTATACCCCTTTTCCCTTTTTCCCTTCAAGTGACTTTTTAATCAATCTTTAGTATTTCCTCTAAAATCACTTTATTAATTTATTAAACCTTTTATTCCAAAAAGTGATTTATTTGACTTTAAAGCATTTCCAGGCTCTGAAAGTCACTTTTTCATCATCTCAACATTAGCAGGTTTTCCTCCCGGTTCCAACAAGCTATTACACTAAGGTGTCCCTCTTAGACAATGTATTAAAATGATAACCTTAGTGAAATCCATTAAATAATGCTCAATAATACTCCTGAATTACGGGAACAGTTGAAATGCATTGGAATCGAAATCTGACTATGCAGGAGTGATCTCGATGATGAAAAATGATAAGTGAACCTCTGAAAGCATCATATAACTCCTCTTAACCCCCCTGAGCTCACTAGTAATGTCCAATTACCCCTTTGATCAGGTTGACACAAACCCATAAAGTCATCTCCAACTGCAGAGCAAGGGAATCTGAAAGTAGGGACATTACATTACCCCTTAGATCTAGCACCTATGCCAAAGGAAGTCCACTATTTGCAGTGAAAGTTTGAAACCCCTTCGGTTATGTCTCTTGAAGCACTTCCAAAAATAAAAAAACCCACTTTCAATTAGTGAAAGATCTCACACCATCTTTTGCCCCATGCTCATGATAGTCATAATCAATCTCATGTGACTAATGCATTTATACATAATGTTGCGGGCATTGGAAATAAAGATCAAACTATCACCTAATGCTAATTTGTGAATTTTAAAACCCATAACCATATTACCAAATACTACTAATTTATAAATATCATTCTTTTTTCACAACTCTTTAATGTAGCTAGTACCAATAGCCTGCAAGTTAGTACTAGTAGGAACTTGTGACTTGGCAAGGATCGAGACATCTCAAAGCCACTTTATCTGCTTCTATCCCAGGGGTCGCCTTCATCACACCAGGACAAATATTAAACAACATGTACAGCTTCTACCCCTCGCTGGTTTTGAACCTGTGACCTCTAGGGAGAAACACATGTTCTTGACCATTAGGCCCACTCAAGCTGCACTACTAATTTATAAATATTATAAAAGCATAAGACTATTCACAAAGGCATTTTGTAATGCCAATTTATGTGCAGTTTAGACATAAACAAAGTCCAACCAACCAATTTGTAACATAACTAAAGATTGTAGGAATACTCACAGGGCATTTTGTAATGTCTAGATTTATTCCTAACTGCAAAGGAAAGTTTTAGGGAACAATCCATAAAGACCAATCCAAATTATAGGCATGCATTAATTTATATTGTTTAAGGTTAATAAGGTCTAGGAAACTTACATTTTGTACTATATTCCTATATCCTTGATATAAAAATAATGTCTACCCATGCATTTTAATATCTTCCTTGTATCTATAGAAAACAAAGATGAAAACAATACCTCGTTAACAATTTATGATTTAAGAAAAGTCAACAAGAAAAAGCACCTTACTTTCACAAATCATGTATAATCCTTTACAAACAACAAAATAGACTTTGGGTTAACAATATGTAAGTGGAATTCCAGATATCAATTGAAATACCTTAAATCTTCTCCAATGTCCTACGGTCTACCCCATAGGGAAAAAGAAAGGGAGGAAAGGAGAAATAATGATTGGGGTATAGCCTAGAAAAAAATTTGTTAGTTTAAAATACTCATATCATAACTTAATAGCCTTAACATGAAATATTTTTCTTATAAAGGATAAAATTATAACTTTTTGGTAAAAAAAAAAACATAAGCATGGCATGAGAAAACAATGAATTAAGTGCACTTATACTAAAACCATATGACTATATAGGTGTCTCCAAAGGAAATACCATTCGACGCATCAACCGTTCAAAGCACCAAAAAGCATCGGCTTCATTTTCATGCAGGACAACCATTGGAGAACAAAGATCACTCATTCCTGTTAGACAAAACCCCAAAATAAAAATCATACCAGTGGAAAGGCTACAAGAATATATTCATCAAAATATTCTGAACTCTTAAGAAAACCAAGAAGAATTAAACCAAGGCATTTTCCTCAAGAATATTTTCATCTAGGGTTACTTTCCAATCTATCTTCAAAAATCTCATGCTCAAACAAGCAAGCTCATTATCACATTTCCAATATAATGATACATGCAAAAAATCATTATTAACAATAGATAATGTTATTAGTACAACAACATACTACTAAATAACCACATATACTTATTAACCTTAACAAGGACAAATACATAATAGATTAAAGAATGTTAATGATTAATACTGATGATAGAAAGAATATCATTCTATAATATGACTCCGGTCAGAATTAGTATATTGTTTCAAAAGGGTCTGACGGTGCTTGTCTATAATGTTGGTGCTTATCTAAATGGCATAAAATTAACTACTATTAATAATCATTTATACAAATTATATTGGTTACAGATTGATCTCTCAATAGATTGCAACACAACTTCATATATAGGTAGAAGAAGAGATGTTTGCATGCAATGCAAATGCATCCTACTTGGAATCTCAGGGTAAATGATGAATTATCACTCTCACCAGGTGCCTTGAATGGGGAATAGAGAATGACCAACATCGAAACACCCATGAGGCTGAAACTTAGTTGGTCAAAATCAATGGATACGGATCACTATTCTTCATGTGATCTTAGCTCATCCATATGTGGCATCGTAAAAGCTCATTTAACACCTAAAATGGCATCAAATACAAAATATGGGCATTTAAAACCCAACGTCATCTAAGGGATCCTAGACTAGCTCACTTGGTACATGTGAAACAATGATTAGCAGATATAAAGACAGCATAACATATCATCACCAGTTTTGAGGCCTAAACTAAAGTTCACGATGATGCTTATGCAAACAATTATTCTTCTTGCGAAGGAGAATAATAAGTTAAATCATGCAGATTATTCTATGTTAATGATACACATGAAAAACACATTGATTAATGATATATCTTTCTATAGTGATGCCTAAATCAAATGATACTCGTGTGTAGATATTTTGGCAGTGTTACACCTCATATTGTATGAGGTTACACATTGTGATTTTCATCACAATGGTGGGATTTGTTGCTGGTACCTTGGAGCATTGGACCGTCTTTGGGGGATACATCTTAATGGAGCATGTTGTCGTCCTTATACACACCTAGTAACGTGGAGAAGTCTCCAACCCACTTGATGTGTCCTTGGAGGCACAAGCCTAAGTCCAAACCCACTATCACCTTGATATGGACTTTTTCCGTCTAGGCTCACTCCTAGGGAAGCCAAGGGGGGTAGACCCTATTTAACTATGTTAAGGTTGAATTAATGATCTAGGAGTTAAATTGATTTTTATTTAAGCGTGCCCAACCCAATGACAAGCGAATAATGTGTTGACCGCCCATTTAGCACCGGTGGTCAACTCATGTGCCATGAAGAGATGCATCATCAGATGCCATGTTGTTGAAGACTTTTGGTCCTACAGGGCAGTGTTTGGCCCAACACTTATTTTTGTAATTGGAATTTCCGCACCCCTGCGTGGGTTAATAATGTAATAGGTCTGCATGAGTCATGTCTAGGTCAGTTACCTTGGGATCGGTTCACTGGGAGAGTTCCTTTCACCAAGGTTTTTTTATCCTCAAGTTATCAGTTGGGCTTTTCAGCCTTATTGATTTCCCTTGAGTTTTTCCCTCACACTTGCAATAAGTCCTCCAAAGTGGTGAACGACTTTCTAGTGGGCTTATGTTTTGGTAACTATTATAGGGAATCATTGTAAATGACCATGAAAGACATCTTAGAAAGTTTCGCAGAATTCCGTCGAGTCTAGGTTAGTTTTTTTTAACTAATTAATTTTTAATTAAATTTCCCTAAGTTTGGAGGTTTAATTATTTTTGAGCAATAATTGTAAAAACTGGATCCTTGGACTTTTGATAGGGGTATTTGTGCTCAAAAGAAATGGAATAGCACCCCCTACATCCATGGACCAAGTTTATTTCAGTGGGACAACTTTAGCCATGGGTTTGTCACCCGGAGTGTCAGTCAGTCCTAAAACAACAATTTTAATTGCTAAAGTCTAAACATGGCAAAATGTAAAAATTGTAATAATGGGATTAGATGATATGAAATATTTTGAAATGATGGTTAGAGAGACCCTAAGCATAACCTTAGCCTCCCAACCTTTTCCAGCCTATTCTAACCTCTTACCCACCTTCTATACTCAAAAATCCCACCCCTAGGGGGGATTGACGTTTTCTTTGGTGGAGGTTGTTGCGACTTATTTGGGGCGTACCTCTCATGAGTTATGACTCCCTTTAACCTCTACATCACCTCCTAGGGTGATCCCACTCCTTTTTCTCATTAATCCCCCTCCATTCCTTCATTTCACCCTTTTTTGCCCCCTCGAGGAGGAGTTACGCCCCCCTCTTCTAGAAACTCCACAAATGATTTTTTTAAATTATTTGAGACCTCTCACCTTCCTTGGCATCAATCCAAGGCCTCCCACACCTCTTTATAGTCCCAAATCCTCCTACATTTTTCTACACCTAGATCTAGCTTTCAAACCCTAGATGGTGTGCCCTAGTTTTGAGATCTACTCATTTGCTTGGTGGTGGACACTTGGCAGATCAAGAGGCGTGGGTTTGCCTCTTCAAGTATAAATAGATCTCATTCTCCTCTAACTTACCTTATCTTGAGCTATTGTTATGCTACACTTGATTTTCAACTCTCTCTACAATCATTCATTTCCATTTCATTTCCATTCTATAATCTAGGGTTTTGGAGTATTTCTCTCAAAAACCATTTTTCTGAAGTAATACAAATATTGGAGAAACTTTGGAGGACAACAAAGAAGACTAAGGCGTGTGCTTCTTTTTTCTTATGCATGGGAGGGAACATTGTAATGGTTTTCTTTAGATGCTTGCAACACTAGATCTTAGGTAAAGTGTCATCCAAGTAGATCTAATAGGGCGTATGCTTATTAGGTTTATATATCTTGATGTGTTAAATTAAATAGAAGTGTCATTTTGTTTCAATGCATCAACATATTGTCTATTGTATGCATGTTGTTTGAAGGGATCTTGCGGGTTTATTGTCTATTGTATGCATGTTGTTTGAAGGGATCTTGCAGGTTTATCTCTAGGGTTTCATTGGGAACTCCTTCAAGGAGAAGGGTCACTTGAAGCTCTCACATACTCCATTTCTCTAACCCTATTGCTCCTCTTCTATTATTGATGTTCACTCATTCCATTTTCAGCTAGCATATGATTGTTTAAGTAGGTCAAAATTTTATCAAATATATCTCTTTTATTGTGGAAAGTTCTTGCCCTAAAAAGGCAAGGGTTTCCTTAACTTCTCTTTGGTTGTGTGTAGCCATTCTAGCAAGCAAAACTTGCTGATTTTGCAGGTATATCAGATCTGGTTGAGAGCTTTTGGCTGCCCAAAAGAGAGACACACAACACTTCAAGACCCTTTTGGGGATTTGGTAGCTATATCTCAACCCCCCTTTTCATTTTCTAGCATTCTAGTACATTTTTCCTCCTCTTTCGCTTGTTTGTTGAAGCTCATGGTGTAGGAGGAGAAGTGGTACGGCCTCCTCCCATTTGTGAGCTTTGGGATAGGTAGGACATGGGCTAGATCTAAAGTTTTGTTCATTTTTTTTAGCCTTTCTTAGCTTGGCCGTGAGGTTTTGAAGGTGAGGGCACCTTCCCAACCTAGGCCGTGGGGTTTTCTTGCTTGTTTAGTAGCTTAGATTGTAGCTTAGTCTATCTCTCTTGCTCTTCTTTCATGGTTTGACCTAATTGCTAAAATCTTAAAGAACTTAACCTAATTAAGCAAATCTAATCTAATCACCTACCTAGTTGGGAGAGGAATACCCCAAATAGGTAAGGCTAAGTGTTAATACTTGATGATATGATATGATGTGATGTGATCTATGGTTTAATGTTTTAAATGCTTATGTTCTAGATATATATCATTATCTTACGCCTATTGGGCAACACACTCAAATACTCTAACTAGATCTTGCTTAGTTTCATTTCAAGCTTCTTATATCTCTTTCTTATGCACATGGTTTAAATCTTAATGCTTCAAATCTTAAGTGCTAAACAAGTAATTGGTTCTTTCTATATATTGCTCATATCTATTGGAAGCCATCTACTTGGGCTTGAATGTTGAATGGTTAAGTAGGAAAACACTTTAAATTTTCTTTTATCTCTTTAAGGCAAGTTATCCGTGCCATAGATCTCTTGTTTCATAGCAAGCTCTCATTGCGCATGTGATAGTATCTTTACTTTTTCAGCCATCTCTTTACTTGCTTTACATGTGTTGAAATACTCAATTGGTTAAGCTTAAGACAACACACTAATAAAGCTAATAACAGTTTCGGCCATATCACTAAATTGCACCTAAAAAGTGCCTTAAAAACTTCTAAACACTCTAATAACCACCTAAAAGTCTACCTAATCAATATATATACTTAATAGACTATTTAGGGTACCTTAGACCACCATCTTCACCATCTAAAACGAGGCTTGAGAAAAACAACGGAGGGTAGTGGCAGGGGACTGCCCCGTGGCGCACCAGGTGTGTGTCCTCTCCGGGAAGTACTCTTGTTTTGGGCTGACTAATTCTGCTAGGGTTGGCCTCGTTGCCATACTATCTTGAGCGTCCAGCAGTTATTTGGCAATAGGAGGAGGAGGCTTTGGTGAAAGCTAATTAAAATTTGATAAAGCTTAAGAAAAACCTAATAAATAAACCCTAGACCAAATCTAATATAATACATGGGGGTTTAATCGTTAAGAGTGTGGATCTTCTTCAATAATCTTTATAACAGTTGTGCTCAACTCTTTTAAATCTTTGGAATTTGTTGATGATATAATGTGTTGATGATGATCTTATATATGTGGTGATATGATTTGATGCTTTAGTCTTTTGTATCCTGCACACATAAGAAAATAAACGTGGTTAGCTTACTTTGTATAATTTGTATCCTAGCATTCTTTATTGTAAGTAATTGTACATGGTATTCTTTCATTGGTTTAATTTATTTTTTGGTAAACTTGTAAGTAATCTTTTGTAAAGAACCACCCTTGAATATAGTTGACCCCTTGCCCAATTTCTAGGCACTAGACTTAGTTGACCTAGGGAAAAGGCTTGCTTTTCATGCTAACCCTCGCATCTTGCATGGTTGCCTTAGCATCTTAGGATTAGAATCCCCTCTAACCTTAACAAATTAAAATTAACTCCTAGAACTTAACTCTAACACATCTAGTAACTAAGGTCTACCCCCTTTGGCTTCCCTAGGAGTAAGCCTAGACGGAAAAGGTTCCGATCAAAGTGACAGCGTGAGCTGTGAACCTAGGCATTGTGCCTCCAAGGACACACTAAGTGAGCCAGGCTTAGCTCACGTTTGCAAGTGTGTATAAGGATGGCAACATAATGCAAATGCAACTTTTAAATGACAAGCAAACCTTTTTCTTTACAATACAATAAAGAGACCAATGCCTAAAATATACCCAAAGTTTACTTACACAATTACAAAATATATCTACAAAATGAAATACAACATGAACTACTTAAACAATGATTTTAACAATGAAATGACTTCTAGCAACAACTATTTCAAAATGAAAGAATACTTCCAGCCCAATAAACAACGATACATCAATACATGTAAATATTCACAATGAAAGAGATAGCTTGAAATTGAAAATGCTTGGAAAATTAAAACGCATGGAAAGTAAATTGCTTGAAGATAAAACTGCACAACTTGGAAAGAAAGATAACTAAACTTGAAAGTGCAAGTGTTGTGAATGTAGTGTGTAGGTTAATTTTCATAAATTTTAAGTCTCTCTTGAATTAGGGGGAATTAAAGTGAGAGAGATACAAGCCTAGACTATGTGACTACCCCAAATCCCTATCCCTTCAACCAAAAGGAAATGCTAGGTGCTCAAGAAGAAGGACAAACAAGGTCCTTCCCTAGCTCCACAGGTCAGATCTAGAGTGCTTGGGCACTCAAACAAGGAGGACACGTAGTGTCGTGAAGCTGTCCCCGACTTCAACCCCTTGTAGCCTCCCAAGTCACCATATTTTGGTGGTTGAAACAATGAGTGCATTGAGTGCCTAATTAGACTAGCCACACAGTCCTTTTTCCCTTTCTTAGTGTTGATATTATGGTAGTTGTGGAGGTATCTACCTCCACGTGTAACCCTGACAAGAATAGAATATTCCGGGAAGCAAGAAGAAACCCTAAAGCATTAAACATAACCCTAGAAGACAAGTTAGCTCAAGGAAATATTTAATATTAAGTATTTAGCCTCTAGAATGGGAAGTCGGCCCAGACAGCTCAAGAAAAACAGTATAAATACAAGTAGCCAAACCTCATTTGGTACACACAGCTCGAAATTACAACAGTGAAGAAGTGCACAATGCAGAAACTGGGCAAGTGCGCAAGTCTGGGGAGTAGTTGCGGTTGTAGCTACTGCAATCTGTATTCTCGGTTTAGGCTCGGACTTTCTATTGGTTATGGTTGGACTTTTTGATCAGTCTTGGCTATCTTTGCTTGGTGCATTAGCCTTGGTTGGCTATTGGTTTGCTTCCGGAATCATTCTCTGCCAAGGTTAAGGTGCTCGAGGGTGGCTTCGGCCTATGGTTGGGTGACAATATTGCTATATTGTCTATGGTTAAACAAGCACATCTATTATTTCTAACAGGTTATGGGCCCACACTATCTTCGAACAGTCTAACCGCTGGAAGATAGATTGGGCGGATTTGCTTAGTTACAGTTGCAGTTGCAGCCAGTTTTTGTTGCAGCAACGAAACCCTAACCCTCTTGTTGAGGCACCTTAAGTGAAGAGATTGACCTAATTTTTGGATAGCCTAGTGTGCCCTAGCCTAGCGCACCTCCTGGTACTCTCAACAAGTTAAGAAGTCAAGTTTGA
>SNQJ01S0204755.1:0-16540 GCA_010110895.2 Picea sitchensis
AAACACAAAAAGAAGGATATTTGTTTGGCAGAGGTTCAATTCAAACTTTCATCACTCTTTCATAATAAACTATTTCATACTATTAGTGAGGAGGAGGATAGAATACTAAAGGATCTAGAATGTCTAGAGAAGAAACTATTGTTAGGTTGAGAAGAAAAATAACGTTTAAAAGGTAGAGCCACTTGGCTTGATCTTGGAAATGAAAATATAAAAAAATTTCATCAATATGCTAGACATAGGAGAATATAAATACAATATGGAAAATGTGGAATGAGGAAGGGTACACTATTAAAAAAATTTGTGATATCGCTTCACTTGGTGTCCATTTATTTCAACAAATATATACATAATTCAATAGAGCCAATATATTTGAAATAATAAAAGTTGTGTCTTTCTTCCCTCAATTTGTCACCAAGGATGATAACCAATCATTTTATGGGGAAATTTCAAAAGATGAAATACTTTGTTGTGATGTGATGCAGGAGCATCATCAGCAAGCGCGAGCGGAGGACAAGCTGGATATACACCAATGCACATTTTTAAGACATTTTAAAATTCAAAAGAAAACACATTAATGTAACATTTGAAAAGATATATTTTCTTTTAATGTTTGGGGATTGTAATGCAGATCTTGAGTGTTTCTCTCATATGTCGGTTGTGGGCATTTATTAGAATAAATGTAAAGTAGTCGTAGTCTTTAATTCGATAAGATAGCTTAAGGTTGTCGGAGGGAAAAACTCAAGAAGACCCCCTTGTATATATTGTATTATTCTCATTGTAATTAGGAAGTAGAAAAAGAGAGCATAGGAGAGCATAGAAGAATACTGATTGTATAAGTTGTATGAGTATATAGATGTAGTTGTTACAAACCATGTACAAAAGCATTGGGATTAATGGAGGAATGCTTTGACCCAATTGTTCTGGTGTCCTCTGGTTACTATTTGCATCTACTGAATGGTATGTTTAAATGTTTCTTATATTCTTTGTTATGCATTTGTTTAAATGTGTGTGTGTGTGTCTGTGATTTCATGTCAAATGTATGAAGTCTATGTGAGGAGAGTGTGAGTTTCAATTGTTTCTCTTCCTGAGAATTCCTGCAAGGAGTGTAGTGAAATTCCACAAGGAGTGCGTCGACGTGAGGTTTTGAGTTTTATCTCAATGAAATATCAGGAGAGATATTGCTGATCTTATACCAGTAGAAGTGAAAGTATATCACAGAGCCATGCAAGGTGTGTGCAGGCTAGGTCAAGTCTTAGACTTTTCCAACCTAGGAGAGTGGTTGAAGAACTTATGTCGTAAGGAGTGCATAGAGTTGGAGTCATCGAATAACCATATGTTATTGTGAAGGTCGCAAGGAGTGCATGCAGGATTTCTTAGGATCTTTGAGTTTGCAGCGAGGATCAAGCTCGAGAAGGATAGAGACTTGGAGAAGTTCAAAAAAAGGGCGAGGTTTGAAGTCACCTCGTGGAATCAAGCTTAGAAGGAAAGGCACCAAGTTATTTGACTAGGAACCATCAAGATCCTGAGCGGACAGTGGAAATTCTCGAAGGGAGAAGCAACGATATCTGTGGACCGTTAGAACCAATGGAATTGTGGGGAGGATAAGGGTGAGATTCTTTCAACACTCGCAAGATTAGGAAAGATAGCAGCCGTCAGATCTGAAGGAGCAAGAGCCATTGATTTTGTGCTCTGAATATCGACATTTTGGAAGTCGGGAGAGTGGAGGAAACTGCTACCTGGAATTTGCAAGTTGCGAAGTCCCAATTTTGTGAAAGAAGAATCTGGACTGTCAGATCATGGGAGGTTCAAGACCATTGATATGGGGCAAGAAAGTCTCAATTTTAGACTTTGGGAAAAGGGCAAAGAACTACATCGTGGGTTTACAAGTCATGAAGTCCTGTAGTGCTCGAAAGTTGGGCCCTAGGCCACAACGTAATGTCCCATTGAAGGAAGTATAGGGAAGGTGATGACACTTGTTAAGCCCTAACTCGGGGTTCGAGAGTTCGGAGGTTGAGTGGGTCAAGTTTGGCTTACAACAAAATATGAGAAGTCGTTAAATCAGAAACACCTTTTTGGATTAAGTCTGTAGTCACACCAGTGGTCATGTGAAGTGGAGGCTCACACCTAGTTCTTGTTCACATGGGTAGAGAATATCAAAGGACATGTGGCATATAAGTGTTGAAGGTTCCAACGAAAACCAAAGAGCCATTGCGACTCAGAGGAATATGAAGATCCATAGACCGGGAGGTCAACAGACCCTGCTGAGCTGTGGCTCTGCGTTAGGTGGTATCAAAGCTTACAAAAAAAAAATTCTGTAAGAAAGAGAAGACAGAGGACAGTTGTGATTTGAATTCTATGTGGACATATTGCAACAATGCCACCAAGAAGACGTCTAGAAAGAAATTTACCCGATTTAACCGTGGAAAGGGAAATGAGAGAACTTTGTGCTTGATTAGATTCCATGGAGACAACACAGAGATGAACACCTGATACTATAGAATGAAGGAGGACCTGAAGAAGAGGTCATGGTTGAAGATGCTACACAGGAGTCTCTATTCAAAGTTGTCTCAATAATAGGGGCCAAAGAAAAAATGGGCATCCCGATGTATGAAGGAAACTTGGACGTTGAGGAGCTGTTAGATTGGTTTAGAGTTCTGGATAAATACTTCAATTATGAAGATATCGAAGAAGACAAGAAATTTAAGCATGCTATCACTAAACTGAAAGGACATGTAGCACTGTGGTGGGATGACCTACAGGCTGACAGGCATTGCAAAGGAAAACAAAGAATTAAAAGATGGGATAGAATGGTAGTGAAGATGAAAGGAAAATTCATACCCAAAGATTACCAAATCAATCTGTTTCGAAGAATGAAAAATTTGAGACAGAAAGGGATGACAATGAAAGAATACACCGAGGAATTCTACAGACTTAACATCAGAGTTTGTCATCGTGAGAGTGATGATGAAAAGGTCACCATATATATGGATGGCCTGATATATGAGATTCAGGATGACATGAGCATGGTGACAATAAAAAATGTGGAAGATTCTTATCACGTTGCTCTGAAGGCAAAAGAGAAATTGGACCAAAAGCAAGGTCAAAGGGGCAGAGGTACAAGTCAGAGAAGAGGAAAATCATTTTCCTAGGATAGAGTACAAAAACCTAAGGATGAAGAAAAGAAACCTCATAACCACCCAGAAAAGGGAGGAAGTTAACTAGGAAGACAAGATGCGCATAAGAACACTTTTCCTCGAGCAAGAGGAAGGGGAAGAGGCAGAGGAGGTGAAGTAAAGTGTTTTTTTTATGGGAAGATCAGACACAAATCTTGGGAATGTCTCGATAGAAAAAGAGATGAAGGAGTCAAAGCTCACAGTTCAAAAGAATAGAGGCAAAATGTTGATGTTGAAGATGCAGAAGGCGGGAGATCCTTAATGATGAGGAAAATTCTCTTGAAACCAGAGAAAGAGATAGAGAATCCAGTCCAGAGGAACAGTTTGTTTAGGACTGCTTGCAAGGCCAAATATAGGGTATGCAAGGTGATTGTTGATAGTGGAAGCACAGATAATTTAGTATCCACAGGGATGGTGGAGAAGTTGGAATTGGAGACAGTTACACATCCAAGATCGTATAAAGTTTCGTGGTTGCAAAAAGGAGATCAGGTAATAGTCACTAAACAATTTTTAGTTGAATTTAAGATAGGGGGTTATAGCGATGAGATATTATGTGATGTGATTCCCATGGATGTCTATCATCTTTTGTTGGGGAGACCGTGGCAATATGATAGAAATGTTATTCATGATGGAAGAAAGAACACCTATACCTTGGAGAAGAATGGTAGGATGCATATGTTGCTGCCAATTGAAGCCAAGAAGGAAAAAATGGAAGCAAGAAATACTATACTTATAATGAGTGGGAAGGAAATTCTGGATGAAGTCAAGAAATATGAAGAAATGCAGTTTGCTGTGGTGAGAAAACCTAGAGTCATTTTGACCAGTACTTTGGTATATGATCTACCTGAGGAAATTCAAGAACTGTTGGAGAATTTCGCTGATATAGTGGTGGAAGAATTACCTTGTTTGTTGCCGCGCATATTAATTATAAGCCATAAGCCATCACATTGACCTTATACTAGGAGAAATTTTTCCAAACAAAGCAATGTACATATTGATGGCATAGGAGAATAAAGAGGTAAAGAAGAAAGTCCATGATTTGATGGACACAGGGTTGATTAGAGAAAGCTTGAGTCCATGCGTTGTACCAACATTGTTAAGTCCAAAGAAGGATGGTGGATGGAGAATGTGTACATACTCAAGGGCTATAAACAAAATCATCATCAGGTATAGATTTTCTTTACCCAGGATGGATGACTTAATGGATTGCTTGAGTGGGGAAAAGTTTTTTTCAAAAGTTGATTTGAAGAGAGGATATCATCAGATTTAGATGAGGGAAGGTGATGAATGGAAGACAACATTCAAGATGAATGAAGGGATGTATGAATGGCTTTTCATGTAGTTTGGTTTGACGAATGCACCAAGTATTTTTATGATATTGATGAACGAAGTCTTGAAAGATTTCATTGGGAAGTTTGTAATTGTGTATCTTGATGATATATTGATATTTAGTAAGACCGAGGAAGAACATTTGAGAGATTTAACTCTAGTAAAGAGGAGGTTGCAACAATAGAAGTTGCTAATAAATCCAAAGAAGTCATCTTTCTTGAAGACATAACTCATTTATTTGGGTTTTGTGATCTCTTTGAATGAGTTGAAGATGGATCCGAAGAAGGTAAAAGAAATCAAAGAATGGTCGTTGCCAAGGAATATCTTTGAAATCAGAAGCTTCCATGGATTATCTAGTTTTCACAGGAAATTCATGAGAAATTTTAGTGGAATTTCTGCACCAATGATGGACACAGTCAAGAAAAGACATAGATCTTTTCATTGGACAGAGGAAGCGGAGAAAAGTTTCAAGTTGTTGAAAGAGAAGATAACTGAATAACCAGTTCTGGTTCTACTAGATTTTAGTAAAACACTTCAAGTGAGATGTGATGCAAGTGGATTTGCAATTGGAGTAGTCTTAAGTCAAGACAATAGACCAATTGCATATTCAGTGAGAAGCTGAATGATGCCAAAAGTAATTATTCCACGTATGATAAAGAGTTTTATGCAGTCATTCAGGCACTAAAGAAATGGAGGAACTACTTGGTTCCAAAGGAGTTCATTTTGTATAACAACAACCAAGCCTTACAGTTTATAAACAAACAGGAGAAACTGAACCAGAAACATGCAAAATGGGTTGAATTTATGCAAAACTTTACTTTTGTTATAAAGAACATTTCTGGGAATGTTAACAAAGTTGTTGATGCATTGAGCATGAAATGTTTGATTCTGCAAGAGTTTCAAGGGAAGACCTTAGGTTTTGATATCCTTAAGGAAATGTACAGAGATGATTCAGATTTCAAGGATACTTATGAAGCATGCGAGAATCCCATTCCGAGAGACAGAAGCCAATGGATTGAATATTTAATTCAGGATGGATTGCTATCCAAAGATTTCTATGAGAGAAAACCTTTTGAAGGAAAAACATAGTGGGGGATTGGTTGGACATTTCAGCCATGATAAAACTTTCGTGCAACTGAACACTTTGTATTATTGGCTAGGAATGAGGATGGATGTTAGAAAATTTGTCAACAAATGTAGGATTTTCTAGCATGCAAAGGGAAAAAGATAGAATACAGGGTTGTATCAACCATTGCCAATACCAGAGAGGTCGTGGGATGCGTTGAGCATGGATTTTGTGTTGCGACTGTCGAGGACACAGAGAGTTTGTGATTCCATATTCGTGGTAGTCGACAGATTCTCAAAAAGGGAACATTTCCTTCCATGCCAGAAAACCAGTGATGCAACACACATTGCAAACCTGCTTTTCAAAGAAGTTGTTCGACTTCATGGTTTACCAAAGAGTATTGTTTCAGATAGGGATACCAAATTTGTTGGTCATTTTTGGAAGACACTATGGAAGAAGCTAGGGACAAATTTATCTTTTATCTCAACATATCACCCTCAGACGGATGGATAGACTAAGGTAGTAAATAAGAGTTTAGGGGATTTATTGAGGATTTTGGTCATTGAACATCATAGTCAGTGGGATCAAATTCTTCCACAAGCAGAATTTGCATATAATGACTCACCTAATAGGAGCACATGACAGATCCCATTTCAGATAATGTATGGAATGCAACCAAGAGGAGTATTTGAGTTGAGATACTTATAACATAATGAGTTTAGGAGTGCTGGAGCATAAGATTTTGCAACAGATATGCAGGAGATCCACAGTAAGATTAAAGAGCGGTTGCACAATTCTAACCAAGAATACAAGCGCAGAGCAGATCAACACAAGAGATTTAGTTTTAGCACACCTTAGAAAAGAAAGGTTCCCAAGGGGAACATATAATAAGATAAAGATGAATAAGATAGGGATGTGTAAGATTCTACGAAAATTTGAGTCAAATGATTATGAGATAGAATTGCCAGATGGAGTGGGAATATCACCCATATTCAACATATCAGATCTTTATCCTTACATAGAAGATGAGGAAAGAGGAGAAGAGAATCAAGAGGAAATTCAGTGGGTTAAACAGATTCCTGTAGATGAAAAGCCACAAATGGAAACGATCATTGATCAGAGAGTTAGTAAGAAGACCTGGAGGAAGAAATATTTTGAATATTTGGTAAAGTGGAAGGGACACCCAATTGAAGATGCCAGTTGGGAAATTCAAGAAGATATACAGAAACATGGACAGATAGTGCAGAAGATCATGGACAAGAGTCCATGAATTTTTTAGTCAAAGGAGTATGATGTAGGAGCATTGTCAACAAGTGCGAGCAAAGGACAACTGGATATAAACCAGAGAACATTTTGAAGATGTTTTGAAATTCATAGGAGAGAAGAGAAGAACAAATATTGTAGAAGTTGTATGAGAAGATAGATGTAGTTGTTACAAACCATGCACAAAAGAACTGGGATTAATGGAAGAATTCTTTGACCAAATTGTGTGGTGTACTTTGGTTATTGTTTGCATCTATTGAATGGTATGTTTACAGGTTTCTTATATTCTTTGTTATGTATTTTTTTAAATGTTTGTGTATGTGATTTCATGTCGAATGTATGAATTTTGTGTGAGGAGAGTGTGAGTTTCAATTGTTTCTCTTCCTGAGAATTCCTGCAAGGAGTGCAGTGAAAGTCCGCAAGGAGTGCATCGACAAGAGGTTCTGATTTTTATCTCAGAGAAAGATCAGGAGAGATATCGATGATCTTATACCAGTAGAAGTGAAAGTATAGCACACAACCATGCAAGGTGTGTGCAGGCTAGGTTGAGTCTTAGACTTTTCCAACCTAGTAAAGTGGTTGAAGAACTGTTGTCGCAAGGAGTGCACAGAGCTGGAGTTGTCAAATAACCAGAGGTTATTGTCAAGGACGCAAGGAATGCGTGCAAGATTCCTTAAAATATTTGATTTTGCAGTGAGGATCAAGCTTAGGAAGGATAGATACTTAGAGAAGTTTAGAACAAGGGCAAGGTTTGAAGTCACCTCATGGAATCAAGCTCAGAAGGAAAGATGCCAATTTACTTGGCCATGAACCATCGAGATCCTAAACGGATGGTAGAAATTCTAGGAGGGAGAATCGACGATATTTGTGGACCATTAGAACTAGCGGAGTTGCGGAGAGGATAAGGGTGAGAGTCTTTCAACACTAGCAAGCTCAGGAGAGATAGAAATCGTCAGATATGAATGAGCGAGAGTCATTGATTTGGTGCTCTGAATATTGGGATTTCAGAAGTCGGGAGAGTGGAGGAAACTGCTACTCGTAAGTTGCGAGTTGTGAAGTCCCAATTTCATGAAAGAAGAATCTGGACCATCAGATCATGGGAGGTTCATGACCATTGATCTGGGGCGAGAAGTCTCGAGTTCAGACTTTGGGAAAAGGGTGAAGAGATACATCACGGGCTCACAAGTCACGAAGTCCCATAGTGCTCGAAAGTTGGGTCCCAGGCCACAACATGAGGTCCCATTGACGGAAGTATAGGGAAGGCATTGAAGCTTGTTAATCCCTAACTCTGGGTTCAAGAGTTTGGAGGTTGAGCTTATCAAGTTTGTCTTACAAAAAAATACGCAAAGTCGTGAAATCAGAAACACCTTTTTGGATTAAGTTTGTGGTCACACTAGTGGTCACGTGGAGTAGAGGCTCGCGCCTAGTGCTTGTTCGCACAGGCAGAGCATACAAAAGGACCTATGGCCTTTAAGTGTTGAAGGTTCCAGCGGGAATCAAAGAGCCATTGCGGGTCAGAGGAATACAAATATCCATAGACTGGGAGGTCAGGAGACCCTACTGAGGTGGGGCTCTGCGTCACGATGTTTTATTTTCAAAAATATAGAATCATGGCCCCAAATGGATAGACCATTGAGTTTTATTTAGGATTCTTTAGTATTCTCAGTGATGAGTTTCTCAAGGTGGTGGAGCAGGTCCCGTAGTCTGGGAAATTCTTGGGTTCCTTTAATAATACATTCATTGCACTCATCCAAAATATTGATATGGTGGATTATGTCAATGATTTCTGATTGATTCTTTTAATGTTTTATGGTTGATATTTCACTACAAATGTGTATATAAGATAATCTCAAAAGTGGTGGTTTTTCACCTCAAGAAATTGCATTCTAAGGTCATTTTTGAGGAGCAGTTTTGTTTTCTTGAGGGCTGCTTGATTCATGATTCTATGGGTACCACCTAGGAGACCTTCTACACTATCAAACCGAAGAAACTTCTTGTCACAATCATGAAACTTGATCTTTCAAAATCATATGAAAAAACTAGTTGGATCCATCTATGATTATTGTTGATACATATTGGTTTCAGTTTGCAGGTGGTTATGGACATGTGTCATTGTTTAATTTTGTTGTTTTAATCAATGGTGTTGCCTCTTCCTTTTTCAAATAGACAAAAGTCCTAATATGTCAAGGATGTCCATTATCACCATACCTCTTCTTATTAGTGGAAGAAGGATTAATCTAACCTCTTATTGTTGTAAAAAGGAAATTTTGTATTCAAGGTATTAAGGTAGGAGGATTAGAATATATAACTCATTTACTGTTTGTGGACTACATCATTTTATTTTCTCATGGTTCTATGAGGGAAGCTTATATGTTCAATAATTTTTTTCAACTTTATTGTAAGGTGACAGGGATGGAGCTAAATATGCTTAAATATATTTTTGTCCCTTGACCAAGTTTTGAGGATCCTTGGTCATGTTAGACCTATTTTTGGGATTTCGACAGGCTGTCGAAGGAAGAGCACAAGATGAAGCGGAGATCATAGGATCTCGACACATTTTAGGGATATTTGGGTTTTGGGCTTATGTAACGGGTATGGGGGTGTCGGCCCATGGGTTTACCCATGTTTAGGCATGATTTTGTAATGTATAAATAGATGCTAGGCAATCTAGTGAGTATGAATGGCTAAGTGCCTTTTGGATAGATCCAAGTAATGGTTTTAAGTGCTTTGTGCATGCTGTGTGAGACTTGCAAGGATAATTTCAAGTGACAGTAAAATGTTGTGTAAAGCTTTGTGCTTACATCTACTCAGGGAAGGAGGATCTGGCGGAGTGCACGCAGATCTCATGTCCTATGTGAAGTAGGATTTTGTGGCTCTGTGCACATAACTGATTGAAGAAGCTAATAAAGAAGAAAAAGAGTTGGTGGACATAGCCCTAGGGTGGGGGTGAACCACGTATATCCTGTGTTGTGAATGCTTTGTGATTTATGGTTTCTCTCTTGTTTATCTGCTTGAATGCTTAGTGTGTTGTTAGATGATAGATGAATCTGATATGGTAGCTTAGTGCTGAATATTGAGAGTGAATTCTAGATATGACCTATGTGAATTTGCTTAGTGCCTGAATCTACTTGATCTGATCTATTTTGTCATGCTAAATGCTTCTAGATGTTAGATCTGGTTGAATACTGCGATGCTTTGTAAGTAGGGTTTTATCTGCGAAGTAGTTATTGGTTAAACATTGATGAACTATATTGCTAAGTGCTTTGTTAAGGTGTTACAATCACATATATGTGTCCCAGCTACAGTTGTAGACACTGGAGTCGTACAACCACCCCTACATCTACCTCGGGTGAGACTTCATCTGCTTCGCAGGTGTTGCCAAAAAGGCCAGTAGTTAGGGTTTTGTTGGTGCACTGTTGTAGCATTGAACCCTGGGTCTGCCCCTGTGCCAACAAATGGTTCCGTTGTCAGAAATGAAATTGTGAGTGCTGGGATCTAACCTGAAACTATGAAAGCTCTGTGCGTAGATCTGTTGCCCTAGTGCACAATATTCTACTTAATCTGTGAAGCTCTGTGCTAAGAAAAGAAGTCCGATCTGAAGAGAAGAGGTAAGATCTGAAAGCTTTGTGCTCTGTTAAAGGTAAAAGTGTAAATTTTTTATTAAAGAGGTAAGATATGAAAGTTTGTTCCCTAATAAAGGTGAGAATAGTGAAAAATTTTAGATCTGTAAGCTCTGTTCTTTGTTAAAGGTAAGATAAGTGGAATTTTTTTTTTCAGAAGTATGGATCTAGGTATGTTTGATAAATTTTGTCCGAGCTTGAAAACTAGGGCACAATTAGATGAAAGAAGGTTTGATTTGAGTAGATTAGATAGAAGTAATGAAATATATTTTATTTCTATGCATAGAAAGAATCTTTGGACTAACAAATGGATGCATGAACCTAGAAAGAATTTTTTGCAGGTTAACTACTATGATCCTAGTGCACAGTATAGGAAACGCTGGGGATCATTTAAGAGAAAGAGAATATTAACCCTTTGTTCCAGTTGCAGAAGACTGGGACATCTTGCTAAGGAATTCCCTAGTAGAAGATCTAGTTGTCTTTGTTGTAAAGCTATGGATCACGAAGTTTTAGATTTCCCTAGAATGATTGCTAATCTTGAAAGAATGAATATAAGACAAGAAAACCTTGAGAAAGGTCAAGAAACTGAGACCATGGAAGAACCTCAGCAGGAATCAGAGATTGTACTATTACATATGAAAGAAACCCTGAATGACCATAAAGATACTAATCTATTAAAGATCTTAAAAGAGAAAGAGAAAAGAGAAGTAAGAATGGGAAATTTCGGCATTGACTCTATCCTGGATGAGGAAACACAGGTGAATATAATGAAAAAAAGAACTTGGGAAATCTTAGGAAAACCTGCTATGATTTCTTCATTGGGAGGAATAGGATTATTTAGAGGAAAGTTGATTACCCTATGTGGAAGACTCACCTAGATATCTATGAGTGCTCATGGAGCTTCGACAGGGGAAGATTTTGAGGTTGTTAAATTTATTGAGAAAAACACCCCATTTGCTATGTTACTAGGAAAACCTTGGATTGAAAGGGATCAAGCTAGAGGAAAAGAAGAAGAAGCAAGAATTGAAATATTTCATGACTAGGAGGATCGCACAGTTACTTGAAGAACAGGAGAATAGATCAAAGATATTTAGAACCAAAAACTTGGATGTCAAAGTTGAAAGGACACACGAGGAATTAAGACACCTATTTAAGAAGAAGACTGAATCACCTACCCCAGATAAATAAGAAGTATTACCCGTACATCCTAGGAAAGAATCTCAACAGTGAGAAGTTACTATGCCAAAAGAAGAAAAGAATTAGAATGGAAAGAGGAATAATGAGACAAATCTCACTGGAAAGAAGGCTAGAAAACTAAGTATGAATAAAGAAAAGATGGAAAAATTATAGAAGGTTCCAGAGGGAACTTTGCAGAAGGAAAATTTGCAAGACAGGAACTTCTTCAGGATATCAGAACAGCGTCACATGGCACTATGCCATGGTGAAAAAATATAGCTGTTGGAGACAGTATAACCATTAGACCGATGCCACGAACAGTTAGAATGACATTTATGGTCAGAAATCTCGCCACCAGAATGATTGGACTGCGTCGTAACGGACATAACTGAATTAATGAAGGTCTCTTGTCTGTTGGAAAGATCCATTACATTACTACATACTTATTACGTCGATTGTTGCACCAAGTACACTTTTTCAAATTGTATCAGAGAGAACTCATTTCTACCGCGCTGTGATTAGTAAGATTGACACTAGTTGTATTGTTTTATGCATTCATTCATCCATATGATCTAAGAGTGTATGTCGGATGAGCTCAGCACCACAGAGAAAATCGTCAAAGAAGTTCTCATTGATCTCCTGGCCGAGAAAGTAATGTCTACAAGTATTCAAGCATCCTCAATGAGAGGAGTGCAAGCCTCTCTGTCGACCGCTCCCATATCCGGACCATCCTGAGTCATCACAAAAAAGAGAAACAAGCATAGATATGACCTATAAAATGCGAATTTAATCCTGACCATACTGCCTGACTACATCCTACCTTTGTTCATCATGGTGAGTCATGATAGTTTGTCGAGAGATTTCAAGTACACCATGGTTACTGCGTACCTCCTAAAGGGGATACGTGTAGTTTGAGCACACCAGGACAAGATTGCAACGTTGAAGTTCAATGACTTCAACCTAGGAGATCGAAAGAACCATAGTATGCTCACCTGGTATAAATAGTTGACCAGGATGAAGGGGAAGAACTCAAAAATAATCCCCCATCCATGGATGATGAACTTCGCCTAGTCCACCCTATTGAATGTAATGAAAATCCCACACTTTGGAAGGCACTAGGAAGACAACGCCTGTGTCAAGCTCCTACTTTCATGCTACCATGGCAGATACTTATGGATAGACCGTCGTATCATAGTCGATCCAACATTGATTCATAGGATCATCAGATTGAGCATGCAACGACCTGGCCCACGGGAATTCTATCAAGGAAACGCCACACATCATGCCCTAACACATAATATCAAGAATACCTATGGCGATGTTGAGAAGGGGACATGAGGCTACAAGGTAGATTCCATCCAAAATGGCGCAGCGTGCCTAGCATGCCAGTTAATTGTAGTAAATCTAGTAAGGAAAAACAAACCCATGCAGGTCACAGGGTTTGTCATTGACCTGATGGGGAAATGTGTAGAAGGCCTACAGATGAAATGGAAGAAGTACTTAGTTAATCAGCTTGAATTGGACTGCCGCAAAGCATAGGATCAGGGATACGAGTTCTACTTTAGCTGGCTCCTAATCCTCATCGTGTTTGTTTCTTGGGAGATGTCGGAAGATGTGAACTTCTCAGATATTGAACTGTTTGAGCCGCTCACTGCAAAATTCACCACGCTCTGGTACTCGAGTGACATGGGAAAACAGTGGCAGTCAAACACAATTTTTCATACTTATTATCTCCAGCTGAAGAGGGCCATCGAAGTTGAACCTCGCATGACTTCGAACACCCTATAGAGGTTCTGACCCCTTATGAAGTTCCACGCAATTCAAATCTTCATCTATATTACTGCGCAAGCAGACAAACATAAGGAGGACCTTCAGTCATACTACAAGCTCACAGAATATGACCTTGAGGAGATCACCAAGGACTGGTTGGCATACCTCCTTATCCCCATTGACCCTACAAAGATGTCTGACCCTGAACTTGACATCACGAAGGTCGCTCACAAAGAACATGACACACCTGGAATGAGTAGAAGGAAGAAGACTGAAGAAGTCCAAGACTTAAGCAGTGCATCAGAAAATACTACCTCCATATCACCTGGCTGAGGGGGTGATGATGAAGTAGAATAGGTAAATGGAAAAGAAGATGAGTAAAAGTAAGGAAAAGTAACACTGCCTAGAGATGAGGCTAATCCCCTAAAGAGGAGGAAGGTTTCTCCCTTGAAACCCTCTTCCCGGAAGAAATCAAGAGCCACCTTGACCAAGATGCAGACTGTGCTCACTGTCGATGATTTTGACTTCATCATCGTAGCTGTGAACGACGCCTCACAAAAAATGTTGGAGAAACAAGAAGCCAAGAAGGAGGAGATGTACGAAAGAATTAAGGTGAAACTCCAAGAGGTATAGTAGGCCTTCAGTCCAGTCACACAGTGTCCACTACACCACTGCCATTGGGAGCTCCAGAGTTGGGAGATTAGCCAGCCCAACTCCACTGACTAGTTGATGCAACCGAAGCTCGCCTTCTTCATGCACAGGAAGAAACAGAACAATAAACCCATGCCTTGAAGCAAGTGAAAGAAGTACTCGTAGAACAACACCAAGTTGCAGAGCAGAAGAAGGTTTCTCTCCAGACAAATTTCGAAGAGGAGAAAGCACATATTCAGCAGGAAAAAGAACAGTTGCTCGTAGAGAAACTCGAAGTGAAATAAGAAGTCAACAAAGAACTTAGCTCTATGACAGGCTTAGAGCCAAAGGCAAAATCCCGAGTCACACATCAAGTAGACCAGCTCGCAGAATCTATCCAGCAGCTACAACAAAGAATAGAAGACTTAGAGCTCCACACAGTGCCCAACACCCCACAGGATATGAGGGATTAAAGAGAAGCAACTGCTCGAGGCACAATTGAGAGAATAAAGGCCCTTTTCATGGAATGTAAACAACTGAAGTGATCCCAAGAGCAGTGCACTACCCAACAATAGGCCCACACCATTTAGAGAAGATTTATGGAAGTGAATCAGAGGCTCCAATCTATACAGGATGAGGTTTCCTAATTGTTCCTAGAGATCGAACACCGAGAAGAAGAACTAGATTAAGTCATCACTGCAATAGAACAATGACTAGAGGGACCTGTCAACGAAGCAGTCATCCAAGGGTTCGTTGAACAGGAGGCCATGGCACAACATCAGTTTGAAGTAGCTCAAGCCAAGATCGAGAATTTTGAGGCAGAGCTACCCAGATCAGAGTGACTTGGGATGAGTGACAAGTGAGTGTTGGGGGCCTATTGGCCCTTGACTAAGTTTTGAGGATCCTTGGTCATGTTAGACCTATTTTTGGTACTTCGACATGATTTCAAAGGTGGAGCGCAAGATGAAGTGGATATCATGGGATCTCAGCCCGTTTTTAGGGATTTTTGGGTTTTGGGCTTATGTAACAGGTATGGGGGTGTCAGCCCATGGCTTTACCCATGTTTAGGCCTGATTTTGTAATGTATAAATAGATGTTAGGCGATGTAGTGAGTATGAATGGCTAAGTGCCTTTTGGCTATATGAAAGTAATGGTTGTTAGTTATTTGTGCATGCTGTGTGAGACTTGCAAGGCTAATTGAAAGTGACTGTAAAAGGTTTTGTAAACCTTTGTGCTTAGATCTACTCAGGGAAGGAGGATCTCGCAGAGTGCACACAAATCTCCTTTCCTATGCAGAGTAGGATTTTGTGGCTCTGTGCATGTAATTGATTGAAGAATCTAATAAAGAATACGAAGAGTTTGTGGATGTAGCCCCAAGGTGGGGGTGAACTACGTATATCATGTGTTGTGTATGCTTTTTGCTTTACGGTTTCTCTCTTGTTTATCTTTGTGAATGCTTAGTGCATTGTTATATGATAGATGAATCTGATATGGTAGCTTAGTGCTGAATACTAAGAGTGAATGCTAGATCCGACCTATGTGAATGTGCTTAGTGTCTAAATCTGCTTGATTTGATATGTTTTGTCATGTTAAGTGCTACTATATGTTAGGTTTGGTTGAATACTGCAATGCTCTGTAAATAGGGTTTTATATGCGAAGTAGTTATTGGTTAAACATTGATGAAATATATTGCTAAGTGCTTTGTTAATGTGTTACAATCACAGATCTATGTCCCAACTACAGTTGCAGACACTGGAGTCCTGCAACCACCCCTTCCTCTACCTTGGGTGAGACTTCATCTGCTTTGCAGGTGTTGTCGAAAGGGCCAGTAGTTAGGGTTTTGTTGGTGTGTTGTCGTAGCATTGAACCCTGGGTTTGCCCCTATGCCAACATATACCATCAATTTCAATTGCATTAGTGATGTGGTGATTTACAGATTGTGTCAAGTTTTTCATTTTAAGGTAGTAGAACTTCAAGAAGGCTTGAAAAAGTTAGGCTTTGTTTCTCAAACCCAATGGTTATAGTATTAAGGACTAGGGCTAGTTGATCATTAATATTAAATGTATAATTAACTTATATGGATATCATTAGTTGTCTAGAGGTGGAATTATTACCATTGTCAAAGTTGTTTTAGAATTTATTCTTATATATTGGCACCTCTTAGCTCACGTTCCAAAAGGGGTGTTAGAGAAAATTCATAGACTCTGCTCTAACTTCCTGTGAAAGGGAAAAAGTGAGAAAGTTGGTTGTCATTAGACTAGATGGAAACTTATTATCAGGACCAAATTGAAAGGGGGATGGGAAGTGAAATATCTCAAATCCTTTAGGAAATATTTAGGTGCAACAAGGTTATGGAACTTGATCACAAAAGAGGGTTTTGTTGGAACCTCGCATTCTGATGGTTCATCACACTTCTCCTGGAATCATTTTCTCGGGCGTTCGACCAATATCTAGAAACACATGGTCAAGCAATTGACTACATATCTACATCAGTCAGAGTAGTCGACAAGACT
>SNQJ01S0204756.1:0-16539 GCA_010110895.2 Picea sitchensis
TTTCAAAAAATCATATGTCCATAATGTATCCCATCAAAAGATGTTCTCACTACTAAGAGTGGCCAATATTTAAACTATCTTAGGACTCACATACTCTTATCATGCAAGATAGAGTGCAATCCCCAAAAAATAGATAGTATTACAAAAATAGTGAAACTAGAAACCACTCTTGTATGAGTTGGTTTGTCAAAATAATAACAAAGTTTTTTCAACATAAAAGAAAGAAACTATCGATTAATAGAACATATGATCCTAGATGTTTTCTTCATGTAATCAACATCATAATCATCAATTTCCTGTAGATAGAAAAACAAATTTGATATTCAGAAAATAATGCTAACTAATATTCAGAAATAGACTGGCTACAAAATCATAGATTCTGTAACTAGTCTTATTATTAACAAAGGAAATCAAAATTAATTATTCCTATTTTTATTTTTCATAACAGAATGAAATAAAATTAAGCAAAATCATTTTTACCCTTAGAAATTAGCAAATGAAGGATTAGACAGTTCTGAATTTATGATGGCTTTGAAGTTGGTTGTATTTTTTATGATTATATTACCAGATCTCTTGGGTCTTTTATTTGCTCGCTCTGTACATGCTTTCAACTCTTGGTTTTCTTGTTCAAGTAAAGCATTGCGAGATGTCAAACGTTTTACTTGTTCCTGCAACAACAAAATTTCCTTGTAATAGTGTTCTATCCAATCTAAGCAACTGTCACAATGCATTGGTGCTATAGCAGACCGATATGGAATGCATTCAGCAACGGGTTTTTCATGTTTCCCTATGGCTTGTTTCAAGTCAGGGATAATGCTAGCAAAACCTTCTTTGTCTTTGAGACATGGAGGTAATCTAGAGACAAATTCATATTGTTCATCTTGACCAGTAGTTTCGTTCCCGAGACATTGTTGTCTGGATCTTCCTGAGCAAGGAAATCATTTATCTCTTGATCTGAACAATGATCATTGACCTCGATCGTAGAGATCGAGCTCAAATGGTCCCTTTTTCAATTCCTTAAACTCCTAGATATCAATTGACTAGAACTCTTATTCATAAAATTCAAATCTGAGCTTTGCTTTTTCTTACCCTTATGAATTTTCCTTACAGTAAGTTTATCATTATGATTATGATTAGGTTCATTTGCAAGTACAAGGGAAACTTTTCCTTTTAATTCGTCTACTACCTGTTACAATGATTTCCTAGATGAGAACATACATCGTGATTTATTAACCATGGGGGTTTTCAAATCAATAGACATAGATTCATTAATTTCACAACCATCAGGTGAATTAAAACCCTGACTTTTAGTCCCGGGACTATCCAAATTGGGGTTTACAATTAAAGGTGGGTTTACTGTATCATTGGTCTGGGAAAAACCATTTCGACTGAGGAAACTTTCCCAATTGTCTCTGATTTGTGACAGGTGGGATAACAATAGTATTTTTATAAGCCCGTGATGAAAGAGGCTCGACAAAGAGTTCATTCTTTGTCTCTTAAAACGTTTCGACATTTTGTATAGATTCATTAACAAGTAGAATGACATGTTCAATTCAAACCCTATGAATAACATAAGCAATCGAACATGGTATAGAAAGACCAAACCATACCGGCCTTCACATGTTATAAATTGCTTCAAAATCAAAATGAGGCCTTTCCATATAGTTTTCAAGATGTTAATAGGAATACCTTTAGGGCAACAGGTAGACTTGAGAGAGACCATGAAAAGGTTCCATGGAACATCCTCCATTTTGGCATTTTTAAACCACTTTTCACCTACCTGCGAGAATCCTGTTGCTTGGGTGGCAGAGTCTTTTGTGACCTCCAATTGCACATCCCCGACCTTGGCCCTAAACCCATCAAATGTTTGTGCAAAGTCTTGTGCGACCGCAAGGTTGTAACCATCGAATTTCCTAAGGAAGATATCCCAACCGCGAGCCTTCAAATCATCAATGGCATCATCGTGGGCAAGAAGAGCTTAACAGCCATTCGGTTCAATGCGAACCATAGGTTCCATGGTCACCGTGAAAAGGACACAAAATATATCACGGGGGGGGAGATTTGGGCTTCCAATAAATGAGTAGTAAAGAGAGGTTTGTGCAAACTAAAATAGCCCAAAAACTACGAAGTTTGGAGACTGCCATAGCTTGATAAAATGAGTTTATGAAAATGAAAAACTAGAGGGCATGCAGAACTATGAGCCATTACCCATAATGAATACCAAACCCTCTATTACCATCGAATGCCAATTCGAATAATGAATGGTTTCATTAATGCATAGAACAACAGGGTGAAGTGTAGTCGTGGGTACAACAGACCAGTACCCAACAACATGAAATTTGATATGACTGTTGAGGGAATGAAACCCATATCAAATGTTAATCTAATGTTTGTGCATTCATACATTTCACAAATTAAAACCAACGATCAACCATAGAACCAATTAAGTCATGATACCCATAATGCATAAAAATTGTGATAGTGAATTAATCAATGAGTTTATAAAACTTGAAGATTAGCAACATATGGGTGCCTTCAAAGTGAAATTTCTTAGGTAAAATGAAATAAGAAAAACACAAACTACAAAATAATTACCCAGAAGAAGTTTTTCGTTTGAATTTCATGCATGCAGTCATGAAATTCAAACAAAGAAAACAAAAAATAAAACGAAAACTCATAAGATAAGTTCATCCCAATCATTGCCTCGAAGTTCACAAACATAAGCATTTAAAAATGTAAGGAGGTGGCAGCTACAAAACGATATAATCTCTTTGTGATGATTTTAATTGTGATAAAAATTGACAGAATTGGTGGCTTCCAACAGTAGGATATGTCTTAACAAGATGCACAATGAAGTATCCCAACAATGAACAACCAATACATTAGCAATGTATCCCTGTAGATCTATCTGATATAGAATATACCATAGAACCACTAGTCCCTCAAGAATAAAATCTCAATCTCCCATGGCTATACCTCGAGCATTCACCAAATATTTACTTAAGATAAGAATATAACATACCTTTTGTTACTATAGATAGCTCTATTGTACCTTCTCACTGTTAGACCTTCTTGTAGCCACTTCTCATTTATGCAACTTGTCATTGATGATAGATTTGATCTTCATGTTCCACTTTGAAAACAGATTTGTGCTTTGTCTTTAGTAAACCCGGGGGTATCCATGCTTTGTCCCACTATGGATCGTGAATGTTTGTGCCCTTCTAGTATTGCAACTTGCAGATGTCTTCAGTAAAACCCTAGTTCAATACCCATATCCTCGACCCTTCGACTCCTGTAACTTCTCTCGTCACTACCTCAAACTCACTGATATATATTTTTCAATTATACCTACCCATAACATTTCACAAAAGAGATATTCATTGTGCTCAATTAGGTGCTAATGGGAGACCCTTGCTCTCTTATTTATACTCTCCAAGTATCTTCCTTTAGGTTTAATCTTCTAATTGTTTTACCCAACTTTCAACTACTTTACCCACTTGCAACCACTTTACCATAAATAGTAAACTCGCTACTTCTTGTCGCAACTAATTTATATTTAATTATTTTCTTATTGCAACAACTTTACCCATGATTAACTCCTAGTTACAACCACTTTGACTAGTAAAATTCTTCTAGGAGCTTCTAGATAACTCATGAGGGTTCTCCAACTTCACTAAGCCATATCTCCTCAACCGTGAGGAACTACGTGACATACTACATATCACCATAAATGAAATGACATGTACTATCCATCTATGATAGTCTTTCCTGCAAATTTACTTATCTTTGTTACATTATTCCTCAGACAAACATGAGTTCCTTATCAACACTTATAGGGATACCAGAATTTTCTACCAAACTTTCTTCAAGGGTTGGCATCAATGAAAACCAACC
Organism: Picea sitchensis; assembly: GCA_010110895.2. Lineage (NCBI taxonomy): Eukaryota > Viridiplantae > Streptophyta > Pinopsida > Pinales > Pinaceae > Picea > Picea sitchensis. The sequence continues at coordinate 3,895 of SNQJ01S0204756.1, forward strand.
CAAATAATCAACACTCAAACATTAAGAAACCATACTCACAATTCAGATCCAAAAATCTTAAAAGAATCCAAATCAAACACTTCACTAATGCACCTTCATTCTAATGCTTCAAAATCTCATAAGCATGCGAATTGTTTTTTTTGTTTTTATAATTGTGATGTTAAATTTTCTTAATCTAATCAATAAAACAATATAAAAAAGAAAAACCAACAAATCAACAAGCAAACGGTAGTGTGATACTGGTAGTGATGCCCCTTGGAACACTCCAATGTCTACATGAGATCTCAACCCAAAACTCACGAGGAATGGATCTTAGAAATGTAAAACCCAATCACAAAAGAAAAATCAACCAAATGAGACTATCATTAACTCCAAAATACAATTTTATACCCCAATGTTCACAAGTAACACTCCAACGAAATTATGAAAAGAGGTCCTAAAATGCTCCAAAAGGGATGATTGAAAAATAATTTTTTGTTTTTGTTTTTTATTCCATGCAAATAAAAATGAAAAATACATTCTAAAACTAAGTTCTTAAGGTTCCCTTTCCCAAGAATAGGGATCCTAGGATTCACATAAAAACCCAGAAACAATTTAAAGAAAAATAGACTTTTTTTGCACCTTACAGACCTTTTTTGGTGGACCTTATCAGGATATTCACGGGTCACCCTTCACTTGACTAGGGACTAATCGTGGTTTGTCACTATTGTAACCAAAAAAAACACTAGTGGGACATAAAAAAAATCTACGCGTCGCGGATTATCAATTACGGAAACCGCGATAGGAGGAAAATGAAGGAATGGGGAAACCGTGAAGGGAGGGAAAGGAAGGGCAATGAAAAGATAGAACTCAATAAGATGACATGAAATCACCCCATACAAACCTCAAATCCACTTTACACTCACATGAGTAAATGAGAGGATATTCTGGAACAAACCAATCACAGGTATTTGGGATCGGACAAATTAGATCTGATCACAACAACCTGGTAAGTTTGTAATTTTCCAAATTTACAAAGATCGTCATGGATCAAGTGACTTGCAGCAAGTTACGTGTCACATATCCAAAGTAGTGTAAAAAGTGACTCTTTGCAAAATTTTCAAAAAAGAGAGATCTAGCTCAGATGTATCGTATTTTATAATCTAAGGGAGTAGAGGGAAGGAAAAAACCAAATAAAAAATAGAAACATAGGATAATTGGCAAGGGATTCTAAACTACATAAGAATCAAATATCCTTCCCCAATAGACTCGCAAGTTCTGTTATACATAAATCTCACTATTATGGTAAGTTAGATATCTCTAGGATCTTCCTATTGATCCTAGATAGACAATGGGGATAGACTTCTAATGGGTTCCCTTTATCTAAACAATAAATTCCTTTTTATACAAAGAGGGGAGAGAATGGAATACTTTAGTTCTAAGGGTTGTCCTCGTATGTATTGGTTGTTGCAGATATTGAGTTCCAACTCCAAATCCTTCAACCTACTACCTGCACACAAGTGAAAAACAAATACCAATATATTTCTTCTCCTACTGTTAGAAATCACTAATCCAATTCAGATCTATTCAAATCTATTGATTATGAGACCAGATCTAAACATTTAAAAATTAGATACAAACATATTTAGAGGAAAACCAATGATCTATTGATTATGAGACCAAATCTAAACATTTGTGAATCAAATACAAACATATTTAGGGGAAAATCAATGATTTGTTAATTATAATGTAGGAAATACATCAATCATAATACCTTTGGTGTAGATGCATTCCCCTTTGATCCTTTCTCCTTGCTCCTTACTCCTCCTCAACTTCTTAATAAAACTAGGAAATTTGATTGTGGTTGTTGTAGAATGGAGAAGCTACTCTATATTTGGACACCATAACTCTGCAAATGATTCTTCTTCTTTTCATGCTCAATACTTTCCTTCTTTATATATATCCTTGGAAGAGGTTTGGGAGAGATTCTATAGCCCAATGGATACTCAAATGATGTGAGTTCTAAGGCTCATGCCATGAAGATACAAATCAACCCCATCTTACCTCTTCATAACTCCGTGAATATAGAAGGTTGCAGGGATTGTTTCTTGTTGCATTATAGATGACCAACGACTATATCCGCTTGTTGTCTCATGTAGGACCCGCAACGACCCTAAAAAATGTCTCAAATCCTGAGCTAGAGATGTGTCTTGGTATTCATCTTCTATTGGATTCTCTTCTAGCCTTGTAGGGTGGAAATTAAGGCTATAACAGGAGGGAAAAACAATTTTCCCTCTTCTTTCCACATGGATGGATTATTGATTTGTATGTCACATGAATATCTATATTATATTGCAATAATTTTTATTGTTGCCTTGTAATTTTTAAGGGATTTAAAGAGTTCTCTTTTGTCAAATTATGCTCTTCACCTTGCTCTCATTAACAATTCGAGTGAATCAGAAAGACTAAGAGTTCTAACATATCTACATCGCAAATTCACCATCATCTAGATTAATTAAGTGGAGTAAGAACCCCTAAATATTCACATATCTATTTTGGACAATATGTTGAAATGTTTTTCAAATCATTAGTGAGATTTTTTAAGTTTTCAACACATCACATATAAGTAGGAAAAGTAAGGAACAATCAAGTCCACATGCTATGATTTTGATAAAAAAAATCAATAACGTATCACAATCTTTCTTTACTCTTGTATCACACATTTTGTTTTTTCACAATAAGTACACACATGAAGGACCTAAAGTGTCTTTTTTTTTCAAGTATGCACTTCATCTTGTGCTCATTAGCGATCTTGGTGAAATAGAAATATTGAAGAGTTCTAAAATATCTCCTTTCACGTGCCTTAATAAAACATAAATTGGACCATGACCCCAATTTGAACCCTTAAAAATAACTCTGCTAATCAACGACTCTACAATTTACATGTTTGATTAAAGATGATTTCATGGTTGGGGCTTGTTATTTTTTGACATACTTGGAATTTTAGAGTTTCCATCTCCCATCATCCATATCATCTATAGTCAAGACTCTTCTAGGAGAAAATGTTCACCTTTATGTTCTTTATCACCATGGCATGGAGACTAGGAACAACTCAAGATGTGATTGCACCAATATAAAGTGTAGCTTGGGGCTTGGGACTCAACTTTAAACTTCCAAGAAAGGGAGATAAAGATGGAGATTGATATAAAATTGAAGACAAAGATTCATAGAGATGGAAAATGGTGAAGGATTACAAGTAAAATCCTAGTACATAGCCATGTGTTGAACATCTTGTTTAGTATATTCAATGCTAAGCCATAATATTTTGACTTTGTTATGAAGTTAATGAGTGGATAAACTCAATATTTTTTTGATTGAAATTCTTCCCCAAATCCGTTAGGAATTTTTTCATAAGTTATAGTTCCACTTGATTAATGGGAACTTTGACCATGGAACTTTTCCCTTAGGGGTTTCAACCCATTTTAATAATATCAAGATCAACATAATTTCAAAAAATGAGTGAATCAAGGACAAACTTTGCCTCTCTAGAAAAAATTGAATTCATCGAAAGGTTGAGTTTGTCCACTTGTTAAATCACTCCCTTTATTATTCCCCGCATTAACTCTAAATAGTGTAGCATTTAACATGCATTAATGTTTCAGTATTGTAATTTTCAATGTTATTTAATTTTTTATTATTTTCTTCTCATGAAAATGGACCATATAATTGCAATATTCACCACTTTGTTTGCTGGTGAGAAATTTTTGTGACCTTAATCATTAATGGTGCTTGGTGTAAGTTCTGGGGTGGTAGGTGTGGGAGGGGTCATCATGAACCCCGGAGGAGAAATTGAAACTTATTTCACTTGGGGTTTTGATATTTCATCTAATAATGAAGAAGAATCTTATTCCTTATTGCAAGGCTTGAGGATAGCCATCGATTCTAGCATACAATTATTGATAGTTGTGGGATATGCAATGGTTATCATAAGCTAGATGTAGTAAGCACTACCCTAGTTGATAATTTATTAGCATTAGTGATAGCTCGAGTAAAACAAGAAGAAATCAAATTCATTAGCATCAAGTTTTATCATGTGTTATGGGAGAATAACCACTTAGAATGTGGTTTTGCTAATCAAGCCACAACCCTAAAAGTGGGGGTCATCAATATCAATGGTATTGTTTCCAATCGACCCATTCCATGATTTTTAATATGAGAACCAAGCACATATCATGCAATTGAGGCTTCACGTGGCCCACATCAAGGAAGCATAGTTCTATAGTAGCACGAGTAATGAGAAGAGACCCAAGACACCCCTTCAAATACATAGATTGTCGAATCTATATGATTTTGAATCCATGGAATGAAATTTCACTCATCAAGGTGGGATTATGGCTCTACAATATATAATTCAAAGGTGGAGAACCTTGTTTACAAGTCTATGTGGTATCTTGGTGCATTCTATTCATTTGGTTGAGGTTGCATGTATTCTTTTAGGCTTAATTTGGATTATAGGTGAGCCCCCTCCTATGTCCCTTTCAATTAAGGGAGGCTCACATTTGCCTAGAATTTCTCAAGCATTGGATCTAGGGATTTTCATTGTATTCAAGTCTCTCCTTCAGGGGGGATTTCACCCTGTCTATCTAAGATCTCTTTGATTTTGAGAAGGTATTTTTTGTTGGGTAGAAACACAAACAACATAGTGTTCAGAATGAGTCAATTCAAGGAATTCTAGGGCTGGAAAGTGAATTCCCTAACCCTTTTCATCTTAGTGAGGATCACACTTATTTGGATTGTTTCAATCTCTAGTTTTGAGGGTTCTACTTGTGCTCTCTCTCTCATAGGTGGAAGTTTGTCTTTCTTGGTTGATTTCTCTTTGTTTTTGAGAATATGTTTACTAATGGGTGGTTTCATAGACATTACTGAATCTAGAATGAATCAATTTTGGGTCTTCATGGTTTTGAAGGTGAAGCAAAGAAATTAGATATAAGGAAGCACGAAGAACTTAAACACAATTTGGAGCTTTGACTGTAATAGATTTTTGATGCATTGCTTGGAGTTGTAGGAGATTAGGCATGTTCTAAGGAATAATTAGGAGTCTATACAAGGCAACAAAACTTAAAACTTAATATCTACAACAAAAATGCACAAAAATGAACACCATGTTACTACTCAAATACCATTCAATTCCAGGGAATTTGATACAAAGCTAGATCTGTAAATGAACATTCTAGGCAAAGAAACCGTCGAGTTCACTTTGTTTAGGCCAGTATTTATTTGAGGAAATGCTCAGCGACTCTCTTCAACTTGTGCAATACCAGAATTTATGTTGGTTCCAATTATAAGAAGCATTCGATTTTGAGGAAGCAGAATGGAAATAGAAGAAAAATGGTTTCTCCTGGGCAGTTTTTGATACCTTCAATGAATTGACTTGTTTAGATCTGGTCGCGAGTCGAGTAAGTAAGGTATTTTTGTTTTGGATCCCATGGATGCTTTTAATGGATTTTTTTCCTTCATACTTATTTTAATCCTCCTAGTGGACTGATTCAATCTGGGATTGCGCTCCCAGGGAGTTCATTATGGGGAGTTCACTTCGTTTAGGCTGGTGTTTCTTTTCAGATTCTTCTCTGTGCAATACCAATTTTTTTGTGGATTTCAAGTAAAAGAAGAATTGGATTTTGAGGAAACAGAATGGCAATAGAAGAAAAATGGTTTCTCCCTGGGCAATTTCTGATACCTTCAATGAACTAACCTGTTTGGATCTGGTTGTGAGTTGGGAAAGTGGGTTTTTTTTTTTGGACCCCATGGATGATTTCGATGGGGTTTTCTCCTTCGTACTTATTTTAATCCTCCTAGGGTATTAATTCGCTCTAGAATTGTGCTCATAGGGATTTCATTACATGGACTTCCCTTGGGAACTCACTACTGAAATGATTTTTTTTATCCAATTACTATAAAATATAAACTCGATTAGACATAAATACAATATTTGTATTCTAAACTTGTATTTGCATGGTTGTAGATATTTATTTATAATGCCATAATTTTTTTTTTTTTTATCTTAAGGTTACTTCTAATTCAACAATACATTAAGCTCATACTCTATTAATTGATAAGATCCAAACCACTAATCCAAGCACATTATAGTAGTTGAAGGGAATATATATATATATATATATATAATTTAAAACACTATATAGAGCACAATATAGTATGTCTGACAACTATATCCTTATGTACTATATCTAACAAGTATATCCTTTTGTAACTTGTCAAACTACTGAATATACAACATATATAGAAAGAACATGTTCTGGAAACTGTTGAACTTCAATTTAGTTGGGATATATGAAAGGTAGACAAAGGGGTTTACTTATCAATTTTCCCTTAACTTTTTTTTTTTTAAATTGTCTCAAATGGGGATTCCTTTTCTATTATTTTTTTTTTTTTAACTATGCTAAATGGAGATTCCTCTTCTGGTTTCGTCCGGTGAAGAACATTAAAAAATCCTATCTCTGATGTGTTTTTCATTCTTCGTTGCTTCTCCTAAAAATTTAGGTATTCATTCTTTGTTGAAACCTTCAGCTTTAGGTTTTGAACTCACCTCTGGTTTATCCTCATTCTGTTATGCATTTCATTTTAACTTGTACCTCTTCCTTGTGATATAACTGACCATCCATAAAAAAATTATATCTTATTTGAATTGTTATGTGTATACTCCATTCCAACTATTCACATTAATTTCTTAACTTTATTTTTTTCTGAAAGCATGAATAAGGTTCAATTAGAATATTTTTCCATAGTCGTTTCTCATTGTTTTGAGCAATGCAAGTTTCAAGATCACTTACCTTTTTTTTTTAATTTAAAAAGCTCATTTAAGTGTAAATCCTCCATTTATCCTAAACTTATTCATAGTTTAATACAAGTTCATTTAAGTGTTAATCCTCCATTTAATCCTAAACTTATCCAAAATTTAATACTTACTAACATATCTACATTAATATTTCAAGTAAAGAATAGGATAATTTGTTACAATTATTTTAAAGGTGGCCTTGTATTAAGAATTTTTTAAAGAATATTATCAAATAAAATAACTTACATGATGTTATTTTCCCTCAACCTTCACGTGAGGAATAACCGACTAAGATGAAAATCAAAGTTGTTGGTTAGAATTAGTTGATGGTTTTTAAATTCCATTTTTTCTTTCTCCTCCATTTCTTAGGGACCTAACCTCCCTAACCCCGCACATAAGTAGAATAACATATTTTCTATGTAAAAAAGGTTGACATTAGTTAATAAAGCCTATTTAATAATGTGAAAAAGTCTAATGTAAGAAGACTTAATAAAAGCTTCCTCTTCTAGAAATAATCTTCCTCTAGAATGTTCTTTAGAAGATAAAATTAATATAAATAGGAGTAGAAGGCATGCTAGCATCTTGTCCTGAGAATTATTGTAATATAGCTATTGTCTGCTAGAGGTTGCCCCCTCAATGAGGCAAGTGAACTTGGATTTATATCAATATAGGTATCATTTTTGGTGTTGTGATTCTCTATATTTTGTTGTTCTACTGGTAATTACTGCAATATTTTTGCTCCTACTTATTATAATATATATGGTACCTTACACCATTACTTTGAATGCAACTTTATTACCCACAAGTGAGTCTATTGGCTCAATGTGGGGATACACAAAACTATGAGTGATAAGAGGAAATTAAATCTTTGTTGAATATCCTCGAAGGACCAACTTATATGATGTTTTAATTATGCTTTTAAGATAAATGTTGTGATAAGTTGAGTATGAATGTAGACCTCCAAACCATGGTGAGAAAGTAGATTCTTTAATTAGTTTGAATGAATGCATTGTCCTCCAGTTCCACATTCTAGTGATCCATAATGCTTTCATTTACATTTTAAACATTACTACTAATTCTAGAGGTTTGATTTGTGTTCATTAGAATGAGATGGAAAACCTTACAACAAAGACTGAATGGAGATGATTAAATAAGAAAACCTTCTTGCATGATAAGGTGGACCCTTTAGATTGAAACAAGTAAGTTGTCTTCCTGTAATAGTTATTTACACTTTCTTCTATATAATCTAAGATTATTTTCCAAAGCAGAAAAGGTAGGCCTATTCTCTGCTGCTGAAAAGTTAGGTCTCTCTCTTTCTAAAATTGAAAGCATGGGTCTTCTTTCAAATTAGGGGAGCTAGTTATACTTTCAACAATCATTGATCCTAACACACCGGGAACGCTTCTAAATCTAGCAATAACTCTTCTGATTGCATGGCCATTATGTGCCTATTTGGTTCCCAATGACTCAAGTTGGGAAGTAACACTTCAATTTGTAGTAGCTCTGTTGTCTATTATTTGTGGGCTTGCAACATTTTCCGATTCGAATTTTGTGTCAAAGTTGCAGAGCTCAAGCTAAGAATCAAATTAAAATTTTATTCATAGTCATCGTTCTTTATGTTTGGGTTTACTATATTTAATATTCTAAGGTAAGAGATATGTGGAGTAAACCTTTTATGGATCATCCAATAAACTGATTTTATAAGTTTTGAATAGTTTCACTATATCAAATAATAGTGTAATCTCATGTATTTATATAAGGCATTGACAAACTTATTAGCATTAGTTGATGGTTTTTAAATTTTTTTCGTTCTTTCTACTCCATTACTTTGACTATAGCTTTGTTACCCACAAGTGAGTATATTTTCAATATTCCAAATATAATATAGTTTGCAGGACATAAATATTTAGCAAGCAATGGAAAAAAAAACAATGATACATCCTAAACAATATCAGAATAATACTAGAATAACACCAAAAAGAGCACCTTTATTAATGATAGCAATTTTCACTTGCCTCTTCGAGGGAGAAACCTCCAACAAAGAAGAGATCTATTACAATAATCTCCAAGACAAAAATATCCAATGCCTCCTACTCTTATTTATACTAATTCTACCTTCTAAGGAAACTTCTAGAGGAAGATATTTCTAGAAGTGGAAGCTTCTATTATATCTTCTTACATTGACTTCTTATCCTTTATTTATTAGGCCTTATTAACTAATGTCGTCCTTTATTACAGAGAAATAATATCCTACTAACTAATGACCCATGTAGAGGGGTTAGGATCGGATCCTAGCATGCACTCCCCCTTCAAAAGAATCCTTTTCCTCAAGGTTGCAGGTGCGGAAATTGTTAGAGTATGGCCGTTGGTTCCCAAGTCTCATCCTATAGTGATGTGTCCTTCCACTTGATCAACACTTCCTTGATAGTTCTGCCATATAGTTGAGGTTCACGGTGATTAAGGACTTCTTCTGGTTGGAGCCAAAGGGAGCCTTCTTTATCTAATTCCAAAAGGATGGTTTGGACCCTACAATTTTTTACCACCACTTTCTTTAGACATTAAACATGGAACATTGGATGGATTTTGGAAGGATTAGGAAGGGCCAATTTGTAGGCCACTAAACCAATACGCTTGATGATCTGATAGGGACCATAAAACTTGGGTGCCAACTTGGGATCTCCCTATTCTTTGAGAGATGTTTTCTTGTAAGGTTGGAGCTAGAGAAACACCTGATCACTTTCCCGAAAAACCCTTTCTGAACGATGTTGGTCCTCCTGTTACTTCATGCGACTTTGGGCCATGTGGAGGTTATCCTTCAGAGCTGCTAGGGTGGCTATGTGACCTTGCAACATTGTATCAATAGATTGGACCTTTGATGTGACTAGAAGATAGGTAGTGACTATAGGTGGGCGTTGGCCATACACTGCTTCATATGGGGTCATTTTAGTGGTCATATGATAGCAAGTATTGTACCACAATTTTGCCAAGGGGAGCCATTGAACCCACTGGTGTTGTTTGTCAGAAGAAAAACACCGCAAGTAGGTTTCCAAACATTTTTTGACAACTTATGTTTGGTCGCTAGACTGGGGGTGGTAGGTTGTTCTCATGTTCAGTTGGGTGCCCTGTAATTTAAACAACTCTTGCCAAAATGTGCTAGTGAAAGTTGGGTCATGATCAGATATAATAGAGGTGGGCATGCCATGTAACTTGAAAATATGATGAAGAAAAACTTGTGCTACCAGTTCCAATGTGAAAGGGTGGGGTAATGCAAAAAAATGAGAATACTTGGAGAGGCGATCAACCACCACCATGATGACAAACTTGTTCCCATCTTTAGGAAGGTCCACTATAAAATCCATGGAGATTTATGTCCACATAGAAGCTGGAATGGGTAGGGGTTGTAGGATGCCTAGAGACTTGATAGTTTCACCTTTATTACGTTGGCACACCTCACATTCTTTTACAAAGTGAAGGATATCCTTCTTCATGCCTGCCCCAAAAAAAGAATGACGAACACGAGAATATGTCTTTTAGAACCTTGAGTGACCTGCAATAGCTGATGAGTGCAACTCATTTAAGAGCCTCGACTTGAGTGCTGAAGAGGGTGATAGAACTAGGTGATCCTTATATCTGAGAATATTGTCCTACCAAGTGTAGTCGATGGGAGGATTATGGTCCCCCTAAAGGCCCTGAATTAACTTAGAGATAGTCGGGTGTGTTAGCCTGTAACACCATGTTTCCCCCAGTCTATAAAAATAACTATATTGATGAAGAACTATGGAAAACTCAAAGGTGTGAATGTTTGATTTGATGGAACTTTGTATAAAAGGTCGATGAATGTAAACTATGTTATGAATATGTGTTGCATGACTGTTGGGAGGGGGATGTGCTAAAATAGACCACGATGGCTAATGAAGGGTGGTATAAGGGACCTGAAATGGTTGCGTTAACTTCCACCAAACTAGTACCATATTTTTTTTTACTTGCTCAAAGACCAAGGCAACTCTCTAACCCTGGAATGAATTTCCCGTCAGGATGGTAGGTGGGGAGGCTCCTCAAGAGTTAATGAGGAGATGGGGTGAACCGCCCATCCATAAAATCTCTCAGACCTGACCACGGACGGGAGAATTCACACCACATGCAATAGGGATCACTGAAGAGAATCTCAAAACCCTGGAACCACGGGGAGTTTTGAACACAGGAGAAGGAGAGTAACTTTCGTCCTCGATTTTTGTCTGTATCAGGAGAAGGAGAGTAACCTTCATCCTTGAATTCCGTTGAGATGGAAGTAAGAGATTGAATCTTAGAGTATCGTAGTCTAGCTCAGGGGTGGCTAGTTGTAAATCCATTTGGAGTCACTGAGCCTATGGTTGGGTGGAAACGAGCACCCCTCTCAGTAGTTGCCTCGTGCCTTGTGGTTCTAATAAGTGTTTTATGCCTTATATTTTGAATTGAATATCATGGATGAATGTTTATACTTATATGTCATAGTTGATGTCTGTGTAAATTAGTTAATTTCAAAGTATGTGTCCATCCCATTGAGAATAGACCCATCTGGTTGACCTTCGCAATATTCTAGGATGGCTCCTCGAGAGCACCTTTGCCTGGGAATCGCCTCTTAACTTCGGAACCATACTGAGCCTTAACCAAAAACCCGACTAAAATAAGGGATAATTGCCCAAGAACCATTTGAAGGTTGATGCGATCCGGGTCTGGAAAACCTATGCAAGAAAGAGTAGTTCTCTAAGGTTTCAGAGTCGTTGGAGTTTGAAGCTCCGAAAGGTTGAATTTCATGACCCAAGTTCAAAAAGGATAGCAAATCCAATTATCGAAAGGGAGTATCCCTTTGTTTGGTAGACGAACAAATGAGATCATTTCGAAAATACCCTAGGTCTGTCAAGACCAATGGATCTAGAGGAGGAGCGCGGGCATTAACGCCTTGACCCCTTCAGCCTTCACAAGTAGCGATGGAGCCGGGACCGTAGATCCCAGGATCCATCGGGAGCTATCTAGGTTGTTGATCTTAACCCAAAGGTATATGGGAGGATAGACTCATCATAGTCCTGAAAGTCTCAATTTAATCAGGACCATCCATTCAACAGGGACACGTGGCAGTCAGGTGGAATTTCGCTGACTTGCAACTTGGAGTAGTCAAAGGGTAGGACCGCACAAACTCACGATTCGTGAATTCACGATGTAATCATGGTGGTTGATCCAGGAGTAATCTAGACCATCGATTTAGCGTGAATAAGTTTCGGCATTTCAGCGTCCAGGATACCAAAGGGAAGAATCTCTCAGTTTCGCAAGTCGCGAAATCCCGATATACGAAACCCCGACGCGCTCAGTGGGTCAAGTCAGCCCTAGGTCATAGGACAAGGTCGTGTGGTAGAAGGAGGAGGCAGGCACTAGTATTTGGCTAAGGGTCTAACTCAGGGATCGTTATTTCAGGACTCAAGAATTTGAAGAAATGAGAAGTCGAGGGACGTGAAGTCCCAAAATCGCGAAACACGAAATAACCTATGGTTGTAGGCCGTGGTCACAGTGTCGTGGTCGTGTGGAGGAGGGTCACGTCATGATCATAGGTGAGAGGGATGGCATGCGCTAGGACCCTTAATCACTTTCGGGACTGAAGGAGATGAAGAGGTTGGGACGCCTTGCATCGGGAGCCCTGATGTCACGAAATGCAATGAGCCTTTTAAACTAAGCCTATGGTCGCGAGTCTTGATCACGAGGTGGAGGATGAGGAATGAGATATCATGTGCTTGGCCCCTGTAGGAATTTGGGAATTATGTCCTTTGAGAAAAAGGCAAAAA
>SNQJ01S0204757.1:0-11212 GCA_010110895.2 Picea sitchensis
GATAGCTAAGGGGTTAGAAATCCAATGGATCTGGTGGCAGGCTTCCCATCCGTTTTTTTGGCAGACGTGATTTGGCATATGGTTAAACTTGTCAGGACAATCTCTATGAACTCAAAACCTCCACTATACACTAAAAAATGCTATTCAAAAAACCAACTACTTATGGAGACATATGATAGAAACGCTGGGCTCCAAAATAAATTTAGGTTTTTTTGAAATGACATATTTTAATTATAGAAATGGGCTAAAGCACTCACACACCCTCTGAGAGGAATGAGAAACCTCAAAAGAAAAGGAAACTCGGTAAGTTTACATAGATTTCAGTAAAATTTCTTTTATTATCTTCGGAGGCAGTATATCGCAGCCTGCTGCACTTGTTTAATTCCAAGGAAGTTCCAAGAGATTTACATAGAATAAAGGGGGAAAATTACACATAAAATGCCAAGGGTTAACATGTAAAGTGCCAAGGGTTAAATAAAGTGTTAAGGTGTTTTTTAAAATATAAAAATTGAAAGAAAAAGGTGGTAATAATGAATATAAAAGTGATAAGTCTATGTCTATAGTGGAACTGAGAGGTCTACGACTTGGGGGGCCGCTATTTTTGTGGTAAGGGTTGAAGTTACTGAAGTTTTCTTTAGAAATAGTGTTTAGGGATTCCTCAACGTTTATGTTTGAGAGTTTTTCTGGCACCCTCCCATTCCCTTTTGGAAAGTTTCGTTCACGGGTTATCATTTCCGTTTTCGTCGACATAATTCTATCGTGAGTGCTGATAGGTCTCTATCCGATCTTTTTTTTATTATTATTGTCTTATAATTTTTGAATATTTGGTGGACTACAGTGGCAATAGCTCAAATCCCTCTCAAATATTTCTCTCTTAGGACGAATATGACAAGCAATGCTTTGGTAATGTGGATCAGGTCAATGAGTCAGAGAAAGGGACCCCTGGAGTTGGGTTGTCAGAAACCAGTGGAAGTGATATTTCTCTTCCTTAGCCCACGCAAAATGGAAATTTGGCTAGTTTAGTTCCCTCTCCTAATCACTGAGACCAATATGTCCAAAATGTTGACATTCTTTCCCCTCTCTCTCTCAAAAGGTTCCAAAGGAAATTAGTCCAGGAAGCCAAACTCACAAGGTATCAAAAGGTAGGTAGAAACAGAAGAAGTGCTTTAGAACACAGAAGGATAATGTGAGAATGGTGGTCAGGGAGGACGTGAATATTTTGGATATCACAGAAGTGCTTGACAGATCAGTAGTTGGTCATTTTTGTGGAAAACTTGTTCACTGGGCTTCTCTTAAGGGTTGGTTAGAAGAGAATTGGGCCCTTCATCTCAGTTATACCCTAGAGTTACATGTTTTAGTAAGGGGTTGGTTTTGTTTTTTGTTGAAATTGACTCCATATGCAATGATTCTACTGGGGTCCTTTGGGGCTAGTTCTGAAGTGATGGAGTATAGATTTTGACTTCGCAAGAGAACCTATCTCTGTCTAGAAGGCGTGTGAAATTTTGTTGGGCCTTTTGTTGGTCTTTTGGAATGAAGAATTGTTGTCTTTGATTGGGAATAAGATAGGCCTTTTGGGGCTTTAGAGCCTAACTGGAACTCCAAAACTGATAGAAGACGGGCTTGGATTCAATTGGAAGTGGACCTAAATGATGGGCTTCTGGATGAAATTGAATTGGTTTTTGGAGGTAGGACTTGGATTCGACAGATTGATTATTAGAAGCTTCCCTTCAGATGTTTCTCCTGTCATGAATTTGGGCACATGCATATTTCATCCGAGAAAGTGTTTGCTCCTAGGAAGTTGTCGAAAAAAGTATGGGCAAAGAAATAAGAGGAGGTGATTTCAATTGATGATAAAAATAAAGGCATGGTTTTTTCATAGGAGGTAGTGCATTTAGATGGCATGAAAGCGTATATTAAGTGGGAGTATTCAAAGGATGCATTTTAATGGATATTTCTCCCTTGGTCGTGGCAGGGGGTTCTCTTGGTAAGAACCCTACCTCGTCTTTGCTCTCTCCTGTGTTATTTCTGGAAAAATATGAATATGTTAAGGGCAATTTGAAAGTCTCTTATTTAATTCTAGTGGATGAAACTCCAATAATTTCTCATGCTCCTTCCCCTCTACCTTGTCCCCCTCATGCTGTGAAGAATCCTTCAATCAAGGACCCCTCTTTGCAGTCGTCTATTTTTCCTATTTTGGATAAGAATAAAAAGGAGGGGGAGATGTCTCTTTATGATGGGGTCCCTTTTGAGCCAAGTTTTCATGAGGATATCGCTCCCAAAAAGGGATAAAATCTTAGATCCAAGTCTAAAATCAAAGATGATTCATCATAAATGGGAGGTCTGGCTATTTAATTTTCCCCTACCCCATAGGTTGGGAGAAAATACCATCTGTCAAAAGCACAATGGAAGACTGTGTTGGATATAAAGAAGGGAAAACAATCCACTATTCAGAGGTCCCTTGGAGAAGGGAAAACCCCAATAATGGATCTCCCATGATGTGCATTTCATTCAATGCTTAGGTGGTTGGGGGTGCTTCAAATTTAACATCCTTCAAAAGATTTGTTAGATTCCATAACCTGGGAATTATCCTCATTCGAGAAACGATGATTGAAGGTGATAAAGCTCATGTAGCTTTTGAGCTTCGGTTAAAGCGTTGATCTTTTTTCACTTTTGATGTTGTCAATTTATCGGGTGGTTTGTTGATAGCATGGAGTCTGAATTTCCAGGATATTTCTTCATCCAATTTGAGTTCATCCATTGTATACATTGAAACCTTTCCAACAATGTGAAAATTGCCTCAATTTGATCTCGTATGTGGAAGTTATGCCTCCCACAAGTTGACCTACCTTGTTGACCACCATGGTACATGTGGATGCCATGTCATGCCCCATTAATCTCACATGCGGGGCTATCCATATGTGTAATTTCAAGAATATTCTAGAAGGTCCATTATCAGTAATTGAGGGTTGAGGATACAAAACCTCTAACCCTAGATGACTGTCAAACTATGTTAAATATCGAGCCACTAGGAAGAGAAGGGGTTCCATTATCTAGCATTGTACTTGTTCCATAGTTGAGAAGAGCATCTAGGAGTGGGATTTGAGAGCATAACAGAGGAGGAAGTAGATTTTGTAGTAGTGATGTCATACGAAACTCCATAGTGAGTGCCCCTTTCTTTGTATTTGCATATCATAATGGAAGAAAAGAGAGCAGAGCATAGGCCTCACCTTCTAGATGGGTTTTCTACCGTTACGAGTTTCCCAGGATACATCTTGTGTTCAATGTTGTGGATGGTGTTTTTATTTACTTATTCTTTCATTTCAATTTCAATTATTTCATAAATTCAATAACTAAGCTAGTAATAATTGATTTAAGATATAAGGAAATAATTTGCATAATCTAAGATTTCAAAATATTGCAAGATATTTTTTGATGATCTATTCAAGTGGAATATCCATGAAATTTTACAAATCAATGATGAACTAGAGCCTCTATCTACGAAGTTTCATGGAAACTTTTCACATAGAGAATCTAGCTAGTAGAAAAATCACACAAATCTTGTGAGAGAGAAAAGAGAAAGATAGATAAGCTTGAGAGAAAGACTGAAAAAAATGTATTCACTGAGCATAATAAATGAGTAATACACATGCAAATATATAATCCAAGAGAAACAATGCACCGATCTCATGGAGTACATGCACCATAGGAGTGATCTAATGGAGATATGGACACTAACTCATTGTAATGAGAGTCAACTGCTAGCTAGTCTTAGTTAATTGTTTAAGATGAAACAATTTAACTAAGTGACAAGTGTGGAGACCAATAATAGTACATGCATGCAAAGGAAGTGTGCCCTCATGCCATAAAAACTAGGAAATAGATGCATGAGTGGTCTTCCACTAGTCAACTGAGGTCAATTGAGTCTAAAATGAAGTGATAATGCACCCTATTTTAGAGGAAGTGTAATGTCCCCGACCACCAACAAGCCGGGGAACGCCACTACTCGAACACTTCACTTAGCTCTGATACCAATTTGATACCAATTTGTAGCATACCCAGCCATAACCTGTTGGGCTATGCCACACAAAGATACTTGCATAAAAAACATACACATCCATATAAACATAGAATGACTATTCTACATATATATAACATATTAATGCAGAAATAACAGTAAAAACATACATGCAGTAGTCACAGGAAGAACCCATAAAATAACAACATATACAGGCATTACTCATCAATTATAACACATATACATATACACAACATGTAAATGAACATAAAAGTGGTACTTATCTTTTAATAGGAGACCACCAACTGCGTGCAAACCTTCCATGAACCTCCCAGCCATAGACCACATTGCTCATCATGCTCAATAGTGGGTCACCCCCGAGCTGGGACTAAACTCCACCGGGCAAGGGATTCCTAGGCTAGGCAAGATCAATAGGAAAGTTGCACAAAAAAACAGGAAGTCACATAGTTTAAGAGGAAGGATTCTCTCCTAGGAGTCACTTACGCCCACTGCTCACATAATCTCATTCCCCACATGCTTGTCCCACCCCAGTAGTATACACCTTCACTGTCATACAATCCATCAGTTGTTCCACCTCCCTTACCTTGGGTTTCAACAACAGGTCGGACCAGAATTCTCAGATCTCTGTAGCAGCTACTGGACTCCCTCCAGGAGAACTCACTTCCTCAACACACTCTCTCACCTGGAGAGAGTTGCTCACAGACTTGAAACCTACTTCTTCAAGCAGCTTCAACTCAATTCCATCATAGTGAGGACAAAAACAACAACAACAACATTCCCTAAGACACGGGTGACGACAACAACAAAAAATGGGTATGGACACTGAAAATGAAAATAGCCAAATGCTAAGACACAACATGGCTCAGGCAAATACAAAATGCTTCCCGCTTTACATGAGACACACGTGATAACTCAAGTACCACAAAAGGATTCCAAAGTGCGTACTAGATATAGAGGCCGATGATGGAGGCCAAGCAAGTTAGACGAATGGTGGAAGAATGGGGATCAAACCCCCTAACAGGTCAACTTTCCAGCTATAACTGCATGCGCCCCAGTCGACACTTGTCTTCTTGTAGCCGCATGCATTCCACTTCGCACTCGTTCCCTTTCGCAGGAACTTAGGACAACACTGTTCATGTCCACCTTAGCCTTTAGGAAATAATAATAATAAAATATTATTCCCTTAGAGGTAAGCCCTATAGCTTAGCCTCTAGGCCTAGAGACTTAGCCCCCTCCCTCACCCTTCCTAGTGGAGCTTAGTCCCCCATCACTCTTTCTTTGTGGTCGGTCTACACGCAGCGATGTATAATTTTTATTAATGATTTTTCATAATTACATATAAAAAATAGGCTCATGGCCTTAACATCCTAGGCTCTCTGGCCTAATCATCACATAAGCCTCCTAGCTTATTATAACTCGGCTCACTAGCCTAACAAACATGTTTACAATTCATAATTACAACTGGGGCTCTACCGAGGATATTATAGGAAGCACCCTAAATTTTAGGAGTGTCTTTGTTGGCACAGGGGCAGACCCATGGTTCAACGCTACAACAATGCACCAACAAAACCCTAACTATGGGCCCTTTCGACAACACCTGCGAAGAAGATGAAGTCTCCACCGAGGTAGAGGTAGGGGTGATTGCAGGACTCCAATGTCTGTAACCTTAGCTGGGACATAGATCTGTGATTGTAACACCTTAACAGAGCACTTAGCAATTATGATTCATCAATATTCAGTCTTAGTTTATAGCACAACTAAACCCTAACAACGGATCAATGCAGTATTCACATAGATTCAATAGACTCAAGAACTAAATATACCAACATAAATCAGATCTAGCATTCATTCACATTATTTGACACAAAACCATCATATCAGATTCATCTATCATCTAACATTGCACTAAGCATTGAATCACATAAACAAAAGAACAACCAAGAAGCACAAAGCATTCACAACACAGGATATACGTGGTTCACCCCCACCCTGGGGCTACGTCCACCAACTCTTCATCTTCTTTATTACCTTCTTTCAATCTTCTTACATGCACAAAGCCTCAAAATCAACTTCGCGGAGGACAGGAGATCTGCGCACCTCACTAGATCCTCCTTCCTTGAGTTATATCACAAAGCCTTCCACAGTCTCTTACAATCACTTGCACTTAGCTTTGCAAGCCTCACACAGTATGAACAAATCCATTACCACTTAGCACTTAGCACTCTGACCTCTTCTTACATTGCCTAGCTACTTATTTATGCATTACAAAATAGGCCTAAGCATGGGTAAACCCATGGGCCGACATCCCCATACCCCTTACATAAGCCCAAAACCCAAAAAGGCCCTAAAAAGGGGCCAAGATCTCGCGATCTCCACTTCGATTTGAACTCCACCTTCAACATCCTGTCGAAGTCCCAAAATGGTCAAAACTGACCAAGGATCCTCAAAACTTGGTCAAGGGCCAACATGCCCCCAACACTCACCTGTGACTTGTCCCAAGTCACTATGATCTGGGTAATTCTTACTCAAAATCCTTGAGCTTGGCTCGAGCTTCTTTGACCTGTTGTTGTGCCATGGCCTCCTTCTTAATGAACTCTTGGATTACTGCTTCATTGACAGGTCCCTCTAAGAATTATTTAGCTGTAGTGATGACTTTCTCCAGTTCTTCTCCTCGACCTTTGATCTCTATGAATAGTTGGTAAGCCTCATCAAGTATTGGTTGGAGCCTCTGAGTTACTTCCATGACTCTACTTTGAATGGTGTGGACCTATTGCTGGGTAGTGCACTGTTCTTGGGATCACTTCATCCTCTCAATGGTTGACATGGGATTCAAATGTGCCTGCACTGTTTCTGCTTGCTGCTTCGCTTCCTGGAGCTGTGACTCCAATGCCTTCAATTCATGATCTTCAGTAAGTTTCTCATAAGTTTGGGCACTGCGATCAATCAACTTTTTACATTCCATGGAGAGGCCCTTGATTCTTTCAAATGTGCCTCGGGCAGTCACTTCTCTTTTATCTCGCACATCCTGCGGAGTACTGAGCACTGTTCTTAGCTCCATATCTGTGATTCTCTATTGAAGCTACTGGATGAGTTCTGTGAGTTTCCCTACTTGGTGTTCTACTGGTTCTTCCTCCTTTTGTTCCAAGCCCATCATAGAGAGAAGTGCTCTGTTGACTGCTTCTTTTACTCCAATATGCTCCGTGAGCAAATTTTCTTTCTCCTATTGGATCTGCGCTCTTTCTTCTTCGAAATTTGCTTCAAGGGCGTCCTTCTCTTGTTGCACGAGCCTACGTTGCTCGATGACTTCCTCCTGTGCTTGTTTCAGGGCCACTGTGTCCTGGTCTTTCTCAGCTTGTGCTCGATGAAGGTGGGCTTTAGTCACATCAACCAGTCTGCGGAGTTGAGCAGGCTCATCTCCCAACTCTGGTTCTTCTGAGGGTGGGGGTGCAATGGACGTTGTGCGGCTCAAATAAAGGGCTTGTTGTACACCTCTTAGTTCTGCTTCAATTCTATCATACATGGCTTATTGTTTTGATTTGCTTCTTTGCAAAATCTCTTCTGAGGCATCTCCTACAGTTGAAATAATGAAATTGAAGTCGTTGACCATGAGTACATTCTGCATCTTTGGCTTATTGGATTTGGACTTCTTCTGGAAGGAAGGTTTTGTGGGGGAAACCTTCCTTTTCTTAGATGGATCGGCGTCATCATGGGGGTTCTGTGGTGGTGTTACTTCACCTTACTTATCTTCTGCTTTTTCTTTTTCCTCTTTGTTCACTTCGTCATCACCTCCTCCGTTAGGTGACTCAGATGTAGTCTCTTCTGATGATATGTGTACTTCCTGTACATCTTGCTTGTTCTTCTTCTTCCTGTTGTAGCTTGGGGAATCATACTCATCGTGAGTAACCACCAGGTTTCCAATGAGGTCCGGGTCAGACAACTCTGCGGGGTCAGTAGGGATAAGGAGTTCTGCAGGCCAGTCTTTAATGATTTCTTCCGGGTCCTCTGTGGTGAGCTTGTAGTAGTACTGAAGTTCTTCTTTGCTTTCATTGACGCACGCAGTAATGTAGATAAAATGCCTATTTGCACGGAATTTCATAAGAGTCCTAAACCTTTCCAGGGTGTTTGGTGTCATACAGGGGAAGGACTCAATAGCTCTCCTAAGATGTAGGTAGTAGGTATGAAATATTGTGTTTGACTGCCACTGCTTTCCCATATCGCTCGAGTACCAAAGCGTGGTGAACTTCGTAGCAAGCAGATCAAATGGCTTGATCTTAGGGAAGGTCACACCTTCCAGCATCTCCTAAGTAGTAAACGCAATGAGGATCAGGAGCCAGCGAAGTGAAACTCATAGACCTGATCCTGAGCTTCGTGGAAATCCAGTTCGAGCTAGTTAACTAGGTACTTCACCCAGTTCATCTATAGGCCTTCCATGCATTTCCCAGCAAGGTCAATGACAAACCCTATAACCTGCGTGGGTCTGTTCTTTCTTACTAGCTTTCCTGCAATTAATTGGCATGCTAGGTGCACTGCGCCATTCTGGATGGAGGCTACCTTGTAGCCTCATGTTCCCTTCTCAACATCACCATATGTTTCTTTAATCGTCTGTGCCAAGGCGCGGTCTACAAATTTTCCTAGGAGAAGTCTCATGGGTATGTTCCCTGCATGATTAGTCTAGTGATCCTATGGATCAACGCCGGATTGATAGTGATACGTATGTCCAACCACAGATAGCCACCATGGAAGCACGACAGCAGGAGCTTAACGCAGGCGTTAACCTCCTGGTGCCTTCCAAAATGTGGAATCTTCATTACATTCAAAAGGGTGGACTGCATGAGGTTCATGGTCCATGGCTGAGGGATGATCTTCATCTTCTTTCCCTTCGTCCTGGTCAGATATTTGTGAGGTGCGAGCATGCCATAGCTCTTACGGTCTCCCAGGTTATAGTCGCTAATATTCAAGGTTGGAATCCTTTCTAGCTATGGTCTAACAGGGCGTATCCCCTTCAAGAGATACACAGTGATGACAGTGTAGTCAAAGTGCCTCGGGACACTGTCGCAACTCACTACACTGGCCTGGGGTGGGATGCACTCAGGTAGGATGGACGGTAATAACTTCACGTTCTCCAAGTCATCTCTATGCTTGGTTCTTTTCTCAGTCACAGCTCAGGATGGTCCGGATCCATGAGCAGTCGACGAGGAGGATTTCACTCCTCTCGTTGATGAGTCTTGTACACCTATAGACATTACTCTTTCAATCATGAGGTCGATGAGTATATCCTTCACAGACTCTTCGACTGCGCTAAGTTCTTTGGACATACACGTTCGTAGTTGACTATCTCAGGTTGAAGAGAAACTACTCGATGCAATGAAATGGATGGCGATAGCTCGATGATCACTACGTGAAATAAACTAATTGGTGAGCTCAGATAATCATGGGTGGAAAAAGTGTTCTCGGTGCAAGGCTCAATGGAATAAGTAGACAACTAGGTAACAAATCTTTCCAACGGGTGAGAAGCCTTCATTAATGCAGTTTTGTCCGTTACAACGTGGTCTTAATAGTCTTATGGCGAGCTTTCTGGTCATAACTGTTGTTCTAACCGTTCGGTTCATTGGGATAACGGTTATAATTCCTTCAACGGTTATATTTCTTCGCCATGGAAAAGTGCCATGCTATGTTGTACTGATATCCTGGCGAAGTTCAAATTCTGGAATCCTTCCTTCTGCACAGTTCCTTCTGGAACTTTCTGTAACTTTTCTATCTTTGCTTTCTTCTTATTGATATTTCTAGCCTTCTTCCTGGTGATCTTCGTCTCGACATTCCTCTTTCCATTCTGATTCTGATCTTCTTTGGGCATAGTAACTCCGCACTGTTGACGGTCTTTACTAGGGTTTAGGGGAAATACTTCTTCTTTGTCTGGTGTAGGTGCTCTACTTTCCTGTATAGATAGGTGTCTCAAGTCCTCATGTGTCCTTTCAACTTCGACATCCAAGTTTTTGATTCTAAATAACTTCAACTTGTTCTCCTGTTCTTCAATCAAATGTGCGATCCTCCTAGTCATGAAATCTTTTAATTCTTGCTTCTTCTGCTCTAAGACTTCCTCTTCTTTTCTTTTGGCTTGATCCTTTTCGATCCAAGGTTTTCCTAGTAACATAGAAAATGGGGCGTTGTTCTCAATAAATTTAATAACCTCAAAATATTCTTCTGTCAAGGTTCCATGAGCACTCATGGATATCTGGGTAAGTCTTCCACATAGGGTTATCAACTTTTCTCTAAATAATCCTATTCCTCCCAATGAAGGAATCATAGCAGGCTTTCCTAAAAGTCCACAAGTTCTTTTTGTCATGATATTCACCTGTGTTTCCTCATCCAGAATGCAGTCAATGTTGAAGTCTCCTATTCTTGTTTCTATGCATTCTTTTTCTTTGAAGATCTCTGGTAAGTTGATGCTTTTATGATCTTTTAGGGTTTCTTTCATTTGCAATAGTACAGTTTCTGATTCTTTCTAGGGTTCTACCATGGTCTCAGTTTCTTGATCTTCTTCAGGTTTTTCTTGTCTCATATTCATTCTTTCAACTTTATCAATCATTCTAGGGCAATCCAAAACTTCATGATCCATATATTTACAACAAATACAACTGGGTCTTCTACCATGACATTCCTTAGCAAGATGTCCTAGTCTTCTGCAACTGTAACAAAGAGTTAATCCTCTCTTTCTCTTAAATGATCCCCATCCTTTCCTGTGTTGGATTACTGAGAGGGGGGGTGAATCAGTAATATCATAATTATAATCCCTTTTCTTCAAATGTTATATCAATGTAGAATTATTATCCAATAATGAGCAGTAAGAAATAAACAATCACACACATACATAGTACACCAGTGTTTTACATGGAAACCCAAATTGGGATAAAACCACAGAATGCTTTTTCTTATATGTCTTGAAGAATTACATTCATTGGAAGCACCAACTTCCTTTGTTTTCTAGCTGCAACTGGAAGGAGGCTCCAACCCCCTAGTTTCTCAGGCTACAACATGAGGGAAGCTCCAACTCCCCAAATCTCTGGCTACAACCAGAAGGAGGCTACAACCCCCAATGATCTCCGCCTACAACCGGAAGGTGGCTACAACCACCTGTCCTTGCCCTGTCCTGCCACCCTGAAGTAGAGGTAGAATGAT
>SNQJ01S0204757.1:14386-27761 GCA_010110895.2 Picea sitchensis
GTTTCCTTGCAACAAGGCAGAATCGCGATCCAATCCTCCATCTAGTCCCTCGTCTGGCACTCCATTCAGCACTTGATCTGGCACTCCATCCGACACTCGTAGCGCATAGGAGTTGGCGGTTGGTACATTGGCGGCCTTGGATGGACAAATTGGGGATATGGGTTTTATGCCCCCTTGGGCCCTCCAACTATGGAGCTCGACACATCTCGGATTGGGCAGTTGCAGCGACCGTTGAGTGGCACACAAAGACTGTTAAGAAAGATGATGTTGTTAGAATAAATTTAATGAATTTACTGTTTTTAGAGAGGGTCGACCCTTCTTGTGGTCGGCCTCTCAAGCTCTGTAATCACCTATAAATACTACTCCCTATGACATGAAGAAGAGACAAATTTTATTATTTTATATAGACATTATCACCATTTTTGTTATATACTTTGTTTTTATGATTAATGTCAGTGCTGCATTAGCTTAGAGACAACATTTTCCTGTTGGAGTGTTGCCACGACCTTCTGGGGGGGGCACCAATGGTCTGGGTGATTGTTTATATCAGTACATATTTACATTTATACAGTTGCCTTTCTTAGATTTCGAAATCGTTTCTTTACTGTGTAAATTTCTCAATTTCAATTGTTTGTTGTGTGTATATTTTAATTGCGGATCGTGTGTCTAATTCATCTCCCTGTACATATTTTCTTATTTGCATATTGCTTTCTGAATTTTGTATATCATAGAGGGACGTGGTTGTGTGTTATTGATTACATTTTGTTTGCAAGTTGTAGAAGTTGTTTAATTACATTGTTATGCCTTTTTCTCCCTAGTTATAAATTACTCTGTAGAGTACTAATTTAGATAGGTTTATTTGTAGTTTTGATAGATTAATTGCTTTAATTTTGATAATTTTGATAGTTTTGATAGTGTACTAATTTAGATAGGTTTATTTGTAATTGCAAATATTCTTTGTAGGTCTGTTTCATTTTTTAATTTTGCTTCAGCATGATAGGATAGAAATGGATTTTGAGCTATTATTTCTAATAGCATCTTAGTTGATTTTGAGCATGATTTTTAGTGATAGCTTAGTTCACTTTAGATTATGAATTTTAATGAAATCTTAGTTATAAATTTGAGTTGTGATTTCTAGTTAGCATTAGCCAAGGGTTTCTAGGCTTGCACAGAGTGTTTTTATTGTCATCTTAGTCATCAAGTTGAATTAGTATTTTTAATTAAGTGTTAATTATGAGTTTATAGCTTTGTTTGAGTTAGTGATTTTGAATAGGGTACTTTCCAGCAGTTGTATGATAAAGTGAATGATTGATGTTGAATCTTTTTTGCACAATGTTTAAAGATTGCATGGATTCCAAGAACACCTAGTGTTACTTTTATGATGGAAAAACTCTTTATAGACTGCCTTATCCATACTTTACATTTCTCTGTAGAAGTTAGTATTGAATTAATTCCACTTGAACGGTCATTAATAGTCAGATTCCATCGTGATGTTATTCGACACCGAAGACACGATTATCACATTTGAATACTTTCTTTTTTTACTGCAAGATATAAATAGTTTTGATAGATTGGAATTTGAATATTGTCATAACACTCTTGCTTTTAGTTAAGTAGATTAATGTTTATTCTTTGCAAGATAGAAATAGTTGTGAGTTCTTTTTAAGAATATAGTTCACTTGTCAAGATAGTTTTGATAGATTAATTGCTTACTTTATTACTTGCTTGTTCATTCAGAGATAGATAGATCAAATGATTTTGAAATAGATTACTTGTTGTTGCTTATTCCAAGAGAGATTGAATAGATTAAATAGCTTTGAAATAGATTTCTTGTTATTTGATTATTTGGAGATAGTCCATAGTCCTAGATTGTTTAAGGCTACTTAGGTCAAATAGTTCATAGTTCTAGAATTACTTGAAGCTCATTAATTGAAGGTTTATTTATACAAAATTTGTTGTTTAAATAGATTTTAAAAGTCATCCCTTTAGAAAGTAGAATTGTAAATTAAAAATAGTGTTGATCCCTAGGGTAAACTATCTCCTTAGCTAGACAAACTTTCCATTAACGTTTCTTTCTTCCTTGGCTCATATTGTGCCACAAATCTAAGTTTACTTACCCCGGGTTGACAATTTAATTGAGGGAATTAGTACATATAGAATACCCATCATATGTTTATCATGTACTTGAATCAACCTCTCATTGTTTGACTTCAAGCTCCTCATAGTTTCAACTAGATTCAAAGACCCTTCTTGGCTTTTAAGCCCATTGAATTTTGTTTTAGCATTCCCAACATTGATAGTTTCTCTAAGAATTTCTAGTTATCAACATTGTAGGCATTTTGGGAGTCATCCCTATTGAAAATTTCCTTGTCAAGAAAAACCTAAAGCTTTTTCAATAGGTTGAGCAACAAGATTGTGTAGAGAAATGTTTTTCCTAATTTATTAAACTCTAATTTTGTTACTAATAAACAACATTTAATTATATTGTGTTTGATAAATATTGGGCTTGTTGCTACCCAAGATCCCTTAGTGGTGAAACTGAGCTCTAATACCACTATATAATGTACACATATCCTACTTATGAGAATCAAGATATAGTTAGAGTTACAAATATAAAGTCAGATTTTCTATCCTCTAGAACATAAAGACTTGGTAGTAATAATGGTGACATATTGTTATTAATAAATTGAGACACCCTATGTTTGTAACTCAAGAAATTCATTTCAATGCATTCATCTATCACCAAAGGTTGAACTATTACTTAGTTTGGGTCTTCCAACAGCCTTGAACGTAGTTTATACAATAATATGCAATATTGATTTACATTTACTCTAGAAATACTCTTTGTTATATCCCAACAATCCATAAACAGACCATTTATACATCATGCTAAATAAGATGAAGGTACATATCTATATAAAGAGTAGTGCACATGGAAACCAACTACATAGAAGTTATTCACCACCTAGCTATATGTATCCACTAAAGATTACACCCCTAAGATATGCTATGAAATAACAAGGGCGAATACTACCACCAAATATTGACCATAGCCTCAACCTACCACATTATTGTAGAGCTTTGTCATACTATGCATCCATTATCAACTCTCCAATACTTGCATCAATTTTGATCTGTCACTTGCCCATCTTCCTCTTTAACTCTCTCAATCTCAAGGTTGGCAATTATCTTTTGCTTTTATATCTCAAAAAATTCCTTCATTTACCCAATTGGCCAAGCATGACGATTACAATATACAATGTGGGGGTTGGAAAGGCTATTGGATAGTGGTGTAATTCTTTAGAATTCTAATAGCCATGGAAAACCATGGGAAATTCCAATGAGTTGGGCTCTCTCACAATTCAACATAGTTAGACTGTAAGTTATTTAGGGAAACTTGGCACTCTATGACAATCAAGCAAGATAACAAGGTATGTGGCATAAATTTGTCTTAAGAATGGAAGAGGAAAATATGCCTATATGCATATATCTCTTGATTGAAGTTGGATATACTTTCATGGAATCTAAAGCCATGATTAGATATTTATAGTATAATCATAAGTTGCTCAAGCTAAGCAATTATAAACTCCTTGTCATTGCTTCTAATATGAGAAGTAACCACCA
Source organism: Picea sitchensis (assembly GCA_010110895.2). NCBI lineage: Eukaryota > Viridiplantae > Streptophyta > Pinopsida > Pinales > Pinaceae > Picea > Picea sitchensis. Next base: position 18,011 of record SNQJ01S0204757.1, read on the forward strand.
CATGCTCAAAATAGGATGGGCTAAAGATTATGAGGGTTGGCATAACTATTGGAACATAAAATAAGACAATCAAATTAATAATGAAATCTAATTAATAATCTTATATCCTTGTCAAGTTTAAATATAAGACTTGGATTGAAAATAAAATCATCAATAAGAGGAAGTTGAAATGTTACAAAGATTTTATCATTCCTATTTTGGTCAATCAAAACTATTTTTCCAACATCATGAGCTTAAAAAACAAAATAAATACTGCTAAGATTAAACCAATGCACAAGATCTTCATACTGAAACTAGTCATTAGATTAACCCAAAAACACCTTTGGATGAGAACATTTCTAAAATTTGTGATATAAAGGTGGTCATAGATGAGAACCACTTCCTTTTAACATGTCCTACTCTTAATAATGTAAGACATAGTTTTACTTAGTTTCATAACTTAATTATTCTTCAAGACCTCATAGCTTACAAAAACCATAATGATTTTGGTACTTTCATTTCCACTACATTCAAGTATAGAAATGATATTTATAGAATATTTAATTTGATTCATTTTATTTGTCTCAAAGACCTTGTGAGACTTAGGTGAAGGTAAATATCATCATCATCATAACAAGCACCTAGGATTTATATCTACAAATAATTGTGTGTGCTTCAAGTTCTTAGTGGGAACATAAGGCCAAGGCCCTAGTAGTATATAATTAGATATATAGGGTATTTATTCTATTCAAAAATTGGGCACAAGAGATAACATCATCATCTTGGAATTATGTAAAGCTATATTAATATAAGGTTCATGTGGGATGATTTGCTAGGAGCATGAAGGGGCTATGATGCAACTAGAGGGAAAGAGGGTTGAAAGGACAAAAGCTACCTCAACAAGTGTCAAGCTAATAAATCTCCAAATTAATTAATATTTGTTTGCATTAAATACATCTTTGAAAGGTGTATCAATAACACACACTTCTCATGCATGTGAGGATATATATTCCATTTTGTGTGTTGGAGGGGATTTTTCTTCTTCCTCTTCTCATCATCCTCATCCCCAGCTTCAGATATAGGATCCATTGTCATTGTTCTATGACATTTCTAGTATTGTTGCTGAAATTACATGAGAGTTGGAGAATGTCATTCCTGTATAGAGAAGGTTGGTGTAAATTTTTCAAGTCTTGGTGACTAGTGTCCTAATATCCTCTCATTACATAACTCAAAATAGAATTTATTTAACATCAGAAAATTAAATTTATAAACATTGCATCAATCACATAGTAGTTGAAAAATGAACAATGGAAGAAATAAAAACACATATATAGGGATTTCTCCTTCAAATAAGTTTTTCATTCCTTTTATCAAATCTTACAAGGTGACCTTTGTAGCCTAATTTGAACCAACAACTATACAATTAATACAATCACCTCAAACAACAATGTACAACCATATCTAAGGGTGTATAACATATGCATGAAGAAAGGACTGCTACAATAGTGGAATGACTGGTATGGCTTGTTGAACTTGTTGGTCACTTTAGCAATATGCTCCTCTTCCTCTCCTTGAATGCACTTGTCCCTCTTCCAACTCTCTTGTTGTCTTCTCATGTGTGTAATTGACCTCTCCTACCTTGTCATATTTATGATTTGAGAGAAGATAACTAATCTCCTCAATATTAGCAATAATCTTCTTAATCCTAGCCACCACCTATCTCAATCTTGAGATGTATGGCTAAGATTAAATACTAATCTAACTCTCTAATGTTTTAGAATGTCTAGAACATTTCATTTAGATTCCTAAGACTAGTTGAATTCAAAACATTATACTTCCACTTTTCTTTTGTTTTTAAAGTGAAATTACAAGATAAAAATATTCCCACTAACAAAATGTCTCAAACAACTTCTTGCATGTTCACATCGAACCTTGTGTAAGAAGTTCCTACTCAAGCTACATTTCTCAACACTCCCTTCTTGGTGAGGAAGGCATTTTGCACCAATCCAAGTCTCTCTCTAAATGATTCAAACTTCCCTTTTGCTAAGGGCTTGGTTAGCATATCAACTACATGTTGATATGCAGGAATATACTAGATCTTCATTGTTCCCTTTTGAATCGTATCTTGTATGAAGTGATATTTGATCTCTATGTGCTTGGACATATCATGAAACACTGGATTCTCAAAGAGTTCAATACAACTATGATTATCACAATAAATGATTGTGGGGTCCAAATCCTGATCAAATGATCTTGCAAGTAACTTGTGAAGCTATATGGCCTCACAACTAGTAAAACGGGTTGCCATGTATTCTGCCTCTACTGAGTCAAGTGCCATCGAAGCATGTTTCCTATTGAACCAAAATATCATCATTAATCTGAAGCTAAAGTAGCATCCTGAAATTATCTTCCTATCTACTACATTGGTTTCCCAATTCAAGTCTGAATACCCCTACAACTTCACTTCACCATCTCCAAGATATCTTAGACCATACCCCATTATTCCCTTCAAGTATTTGAGCACATGTTTTGTTACTACCCAATGCTCTTTCCTTGGCTCCACCGTGAACTGAATTAAGATGTTCTCTACAAAACATATATCTATTATAAGGTTGACCAAATACATCAAGGAACCTATCAATTTCCTATACAATGTAGGATCGACCAACTTTGAATATAAAGTTATCATATTCTTCATATTAGTGATCATGGGTATATCCATAGGTTTTCATTCCTCCATCTAAAACCTATTTAGGATCTCAACTGCATACTTACCCTACCCAAGGAAAATATCCCCTAGTTTTTGCCAAACCTCCAAACCCAATAAATAATGCATCATGTTGATGTCCTTCATCTAAAACTCAATTTCCATGTCCATTTTTCACCCTACAATGAGCTTCTATGTACATGTAAGAAACAAGTCATCTACATACAACACTAAAACAAGTAAATTATACCCAACAAATATATAATATAAGTTGGGATCTACTTCTTTTTTGGTGAAGCCCATACTTTGCAAATATCTTAAGATTGCAAACATGGGACTCTTTACCATTTACCTCAAATCCCTAAGGCTACTCTATGTACACTTCTTCCCCAATGATCCCATTAAGGAAATATGTTTTCACATCCATTTCATGTATCCTCCATCCCATGAATGAAACTAAGGACATAACTTCTCCAATGGAAGTGTAACTGGTGACTAGAAAAAGTGTCTCTTCTTAGTCCACTCCCTCTTTCTGGAAGAACCATCTCGCCATGAACCTCGCCTTGAACTTCTCAATGCTACCATCTACTAAATACTTGATATTGTAGAGCCATCTATAAATCACTATTGACTTTCCCTTCGATCTTGGCAGTAAGTCCCAAACATTATTGTTCATGATGGAGGTATAATCCTCCACCATGGAATCCCACCATGATTCCTCCTGAAAATTGGAAGGATTGGAATCTATCTTTCTCCTCATCAATGCCATGTAGTCTGGAAAATTATTTGGAGGTCTACTCTCCCTAAAAGTGCTCCTAGGAGCCTCAACATACTCTTGATCATCCCTCAATGTTTGATTGAACCATCGAGGTCTCCTGACATAAGTGGAAGGGAATATTGTCTCCTCCTCTTCACTTGGAGGCTATTGTATTTCTATAAAAATCACTAGTGACCTTTGCTTAACCTTCAGAGCTTATTTCTCCTCATCTTCTGTCATTGGAATAGGCTCATGGGACTTCCTAAATGTAAATTCTTTCTCAAAATTTACATCCCTACTCATTAATGTCTTCCTCTACTCTAGAATATAGACCCTATAGGCATTTGAAGTCTCATTGTAACCTACAAATAAACCGCTCATGTTGAAAGATTTCAACTTCATCATGTTTTCTACTGGTACATAGATATAAATTGGAAAAATAAACATGTAGAAATGACTCACATTTGGCTTCACACCAGTGAATACTTCCTCCAGTGTCTTGTCATCCAAGATATTGTAAGGAAACTAGTTTTGGTTGTAGATTGTTGTGTTTCATGCGTCTTCCCAAAGAAACATCGAAATGTAATGGCCATGAATCATGGCCTTAGCAGCCCCTATGATGGATAAATTATTCCCCTCTACAACTCCATTATGATGTGGTTGTATGGAACAATCAGCTCCCTCTTGATTCTTACCTCCCTGTAAAAACCATAAACTCCTTATAGGTACACTCACCCCAATTGTTTGATCTCAAGACTTTGATATTATTCCATGTTTGGTTTTCAACTAGAGCTTTGAACTCCTAAAACCTACTAATACTTCATCCTTGGTATTTAGGAAGTAGATCCAAGTTTTGCAAGAGAAGTTGTTAATGAAGGAAATATAGTACATGCTTCTTGAAATTGATGCTACTGACATTGGTCCACAAACATTTGAATTCACTAGGTCTAGAATCTCCTTATACCTATGCTCACTACTTGGGAAAGAAACCATGGCATGGTTTCCAAATGGGCACCCTTTGCATACTCTTTGTTGATAAATACTAAAATCTGGAAAACCTGTGACTATCACCCTCAAAATAGTCATCACTCTATGATGTAGGTGCCCCATCCTCTTGTGAAACAACTCAAAAAAGCTACCTCTATTATGAACTAGGGATTGAATATGCTCACCCTACAACCTATAAAGATTACCTTCTCTAACCCTTATTACTTGTGATGTATTTGGGATAGATTCCTTCAATCTAATGAGGACCTACTAATTTTTGAACTCCATAACATAGCTCTTATCCTCCATAACCAAAACTAAAATCAAATTCTTTTCAAGACCTATAACAAACAAGACACCATCAAAATCTAAAGAGTTACATGAATCAAGCTATAAGGGAATAATACCAAGTCCTTCTACTAGGTACTTGGAATCATCACCAAGCACTTGCACTCCTGAGTCCTGCTTCATAAGACTAGCAAATAAATGTCAAGATGATGTCATATGATGATGAGATGCCCCATTGTCCACATACTACACATTCCTATGAACCATGTTGGTAGAAAGTCAAGATACCATCGAAAAATCCTTCTTGAACTTGGCAACAAACTCATTCATCTGAGTTTCTAGAGAGGCTTCTACCTACTTATGCTACTACTTCCATTTACCCTTCTTCTTATTTGGACACTATGATGCATAATGAAAATGTTATGAAAAATGAAGCACTTGATTTTACTCAAGTCCTTTCCTGGTTGTGAGGTTGACTCCTCGCTCTTTCCCTTACCCTTGCTAGGTCCTTTACCTCTTCCCTTATTTTTCTGACCAAATAGGGATAGGTTCTCATCACCGCCCTTCTTATTTTCCTTTGAATCCATTCGAGTCTCCTCTTAGATACATTCATCTCATGGCCTTTCAAATTTAGGAAGGTTCTCATAAGCACAAATACCTTTGACAAATTGTTCCCATGAAGTTGGGAATCCATTCAATGCCATGTTCACAAGTTCTACATTTGAAACCTTCTCCCTATTTGCTTCAAGTTGATCATGAATCTTCGTGACCTTCATAAGGTAATTAGTGATTGAATCTAATCTAGTCATCTCTATGGATTTGACTTTGTTTCACAAAATCATCTTTCTATTTAGGTTCTTACTCTAGTATATGTTTAACAAGGCATCAAACATTTCCTTTGTTGTTTTTTTCCCAGGTATATGAGGGATCAAATGACCTTTTATGGAATCCATGATCATCCACTTAGCCTTCACTTCCTTCTTATTTTGATCTGCCAACTACTATGGATCTCTAGGAGAAGACACAACATCCTTGACAATATCCTAGAGATCATTCTCTTCCAATAAGAGTGTAACCCTCACTTTCCATGACAAGAAATTTGAAATGCCATCCAGTTTTTCCTTGAATCTGAGGCTAGATAAGGGCATATTTGAGATCCAGTGCACAAACTCCCAAATCTGAAAGATTAGTCCTTAAAATAAATATCAAAACCCTCTAACTATTGTTCCTTCTTTTCAATAGTTGATTTATTGTTGTAAATCCTTGAGAATATCAATTAGAGAAATAGCTCTAAAACCATGTAAACTTTTCAAGCCTAGGTGATTATTGTCCTAGTATTCTCTCATTAAATAACTCAAAATAGAATTTATTTAACAACCAAAAAATAAAATTTGTGAACATTGCATCAATCACACAATAGCTGAAAAATGAACAACATAAGAAATAAAACACATACATGGGGATTTATCCTTTGAATAAGATTTTCGTTCCTTTGATCCAAGGGGACCTCTATAGCCTGCTTTGAACCACTAGTTGTATGGTTAATAAAATCACCTCAAACAATAATGTATGACTATATCTTGGGGTATAAGGCATGTGCATGAGGAAAGGACTGCTACAACAATGCTACATCCATTGTGGAATGTTGCACTTGTTGATCACTTCAATTGTATACTCCTCTTTTCTCCTTGAATGCACTCTACCCTGTTCCAACTCTCTTGTTGTCTTCTGATGTGTGTAATTGACCTCTCCTATCATATCATATTTATGCTTTGAGAGAAGATAACTAATCTCCTCAATCCTAGCCGCCACCTATCTCAATCTTGAGATGTACGACTAAGATTAAATCCTAATCTAAGTCACTAATATTCCATAACTTCTAGAACATTTCATTTATATTCCTAAGATAAGTTGACTTCAAAACATTATACTTTCACTTTATTTTATTTTTAAAGTGAAATTACAATATATAATTATTTTTCACTAATAAAATGTCTCGAACTACTTTCTTCATGTTCACATTGAACCCTATGCAAGAAGTTCCTACTTGAGCTACATTTCTCAACAATTGGTTGTAGTGAGAATGACAGTTCAAGAGGGATATTGTTGTGATTAACATAAACCCTATGTTTAGTTCCTAATCATCTTGAGTTGTCATTCTACTTGAGTATGTTAATTAGTAGGAGATCTCATGTTATAATCCTTAGTGAGCAACATTGTCTAGGCATAAGAAGTCATAGGTGATTGTTATTGTCTAGCTCAGGTGATGTGACACTACTAGCAAACTACATAACTTGAAAAGCACTATACAATTTAAAGAGGTTTCAAAATAGTTTTCATTTGTTTTTCTCAAAAGAGGTTCTTTTGAACATGAGAATCATTATTATAGGCTTGATATGACACACATTACAAGTGATCCACATTCTCTTACAAGACGACCTTTAAAGTACAAGTCTATTAAACATAAGCACTTTCATTAAACTATTTTGTCGCGAAAATGACACTCTTAAGTAAAAATAATCCAAAACTTGCACTTAACCCCAAATGCTTAACACTTAGGACGTATGCTTATCACTTGACCCCAACCATTCATTCATTCCTTAAAATAAATCAAACTTTGGTGAGTGGCCTAACATGCCCCTCTCTCCATTATCGAAGAAAAACAACATGAATAATTCCATCCTTTCGTTTTTTAAAACTTAATTTTTATATTTACACTATAATTATAGGGAAATATTTTTCTTAACCCTTCAATGTTAAAGGATTCTATTTAAAAAAAACTACCATTCAACACAAAATAAAGGTTTTGTCCTTCAAATTTAATCACTATAAAATATTAATTATCACAAAATGTCACGTGCTTGTAAAATACAACTTGAGGTTGAGATGAAATAAATTTTACAAATTCATGTCTATATAGAAATCATCTACTTTATGTTAGAAGGAAATTTAAAACAAGTGTTGCGTGGCAAGTAGTCCTTGTCGGGTTGAATTGGGAATAAATGCGCAGGGATGGGAAAAAGTAGCAGAGGCACATGGAAACTGAAGTGGAGATGTGGCAAGAAGCATGAAGCAAAGGTAGTATCCATGCAGTAAATGACACGTGGCCTCTAGAGTCCCATTTATTTTTTGAAAGTATATAATCTATTTTGCTATGTTGAAATTTTTTGTCTATGTTGTCTCTATATGTGGCAGAACAAAAAAAAAGTTATATTCAAATTAAACAAGGGCAGCACGCTGCATGTACTGCCTTCAAAAACTTTACTTGTTAGTGTCTACACGGCTTATATAAATAATATTCAGACATTTCCTTAGTCATTCGAAAAGAATGCAAATCTGTACTTCCCATGATCTTTATAATAATTAAAAAAGTAAAAACATCTCAATGTTTCTTATATTTTAAAATATGACTTAAAAGTTTAAAAATTACTACATACAAATTTCTATAAAATTATACTAAAAGATTAAAAAATGTTAATAAATGTAAAATTATTGAAATTGAAAGATTAAAAAAATATTAATAAATGTAAAATTATTGAAATTAAAAAATTAAAAAAATATTAAGAAATGTAAAATTATTGAAATTTTAATAAGTGTAAAAAAGTTGACATTTAAAATTTAAATTTTTACCTCATTTGAAAAAACAATACAATATTAGATTTTAACATATATTATAATACAATATTACATTATATTATTTTTTTGTGGTCTTGTCTTTTCTCATTAATTTAAGGTTTCGAAATACGTGAAGCCTGCAATAACACTATCAAGTTATTGACCAATGAAAAGTTAAAAAAATACTATTTTTGTTTTAAAAAAAAAAAAAAAAATTTAATTGTTATGTTGAACATTTAAATTGATATAAATTTTTCAAGTCAACACAAAACTAATATGAAAGTCAATGCTAACTCATTGTTATATACTACCTTCGGCAGTACAATAAACACAATTTCTTGACATTCAACATAGTGGAATTTAAAAATCTATGAGGACATACAGTTTAATTTGAAATATATCAAAAAATAATATTGTTTGTTACATATTCCAGGAAATTTAAATGCATTTGTCATATAGACTGGGATTGGGGCTCCCGCGGACCATAAGCGTAGTGGAAGATAAAAATTTATGAGGACATAAATATAAAAGGAGATAAAAAACTGTTTTATTTGAAATATATCAAAAAATAATATTGTGTGTTACATATTCCTGGAAATTTAAATGTGTTTGTCATATAGGCTGGGATTGGGGCTCTCACGGACCATAAGAGAAATATATACAAGAAATAGGACTGTGGAAAGAAGAAGTGGGCAACGATAGAGTGTAATACCTGAAAAGAATAAATTGAAAGGTATCAGTCTTTGGCTAGACATTTCTATTTTAAAAAATGGAATGACTAGGTTGATAAACAAAGCAGGATGTGATCAGTATATACTTACAGTGATGGTACATATCACCCCTTTGGCTATTTTCCTGTTGATGCCTTTTTATTGATGTCATCGACGACTACTGGAATCGTGGAAACTGCCTATTGCCTTTCATCGACGACCTTCTTTAGTTCCCTTTCGAGCCATTCTTCAATGTAGCTTCGCATTGGGGCAATGTTGATCTCATTCCGGATTTTTATGTTGAAAAGTTCCTTTTCTAATTCCCTGAACTCGATAGAAAGATTACGCAAATCCTGATCAATTTCCTCATTCTGTACCGAATAGTCGACTAGCCAGTTATCGATGTCATCTTGACCATATTCAAGGATGATGTAAAAATTTTCCAAAGACAATGCCTTAAAAATATCAACTTGTTTATCGAAAGCTTGCTTAGTTAAGGACAAGGAGTTGACGATTAAGTTGGAGTCTTGGAAGTCATTGTTCCTTCCAGCTAATTCTATTCTGGTTAGCTTTGTGAATAATGTTTCTTTCTTTGATATGGCTTGTTCACATGACTAGACAATGAGATGCAGGTTCTTCAATTTTTCTTTCCAGCATGCATTTAATTAAGCGATCTGTTTTTTGGATGGGAGATCTTGTTGTCTTTTT
>SNQJ01S0204758.1:0-15363 GCA_010110895.2 Picea sitchensis
TTGGTGTCTCTTCACTCACCCTCACTTTAATCAGAAAGTTATCTTTTAATTTGCATCTCACAAATTAATTTGACTAAGACCCACTTTCGGCAATTTCTCCCCCTTAGGCGCCTAGGGAAGAGAAACACTTGCCTTGGTACATTATTTTAATTAAAAATTTAACATTCCATGCCTCGGAAGTTGCTTTTCTCATTGATTTTGAGAACTAGTGTTTTTCTCAGTTTGAAGCAATGCAACATTTGGATTAAGGGGTTCAATTTATGAAATTTTCCCTCGGGAGTAGATGGAAAATGTGGTAACCTAGTCCATGCCTAAACAATTTTGTTGCATCTCACGGAACTAAAAAATGTTGCTCCGTTAATCTTTTATGCCCTGAGGAGGAATTGACCAAGAGTCCCCAAAATGGTTTGGGATGAAACTTGCAACTGGGAATATCAAGAAAAACGAGACTCAGATTGAGGAACTGTCATCTCCATTGGATTCCTGGCATAGGATTTTAGCTAGAGCACTCCTCACTCCCAGTTCCAATCCCTCGAAAGTTGTTTTTTTCATTGATTTCGAGAACTAGTGTTTTTCCCAGTAAGAAGCAATGCAACATTTGTATTTAGGGGTCCAATTTAGGAAACCATGCCTCAGGAGCAGATAGAAAATTTGATCACCTAGGCCATGCCTAAACAAGCATGCAACATCTCATGGAACTAAAAAATGTTGCTCCGTTAGGCTTTTATTCCCTGGGGAGGAATTGACCAAGAGTCCTCGAAATGGTTTGGGATGCGACTTGCAACTGGGCATAAAACGAAAACCAAGATTCAGATTGAGGAATATTTGACTCTGATGGATTACTGGGATATGATTTCTGCTAGAGCACCCCTCACTCCCGCGTGCCATGTCTCGGAAGTTTCTTTACTCATTGATTTCGAGAACTAGTGTTTTTCTCAGTTTGAAGCAATCCAACATTTGCATTAAGGGGTCCAATTTATGAAACCATGCCTCGAGAGAGGATGGAAAATGTGGTCACCTATTCCATGCCTAAAAAAGCTTGCAACATCTCACGGAACTCAAAAATGTTGTTCCGTTAGGTTTTTATGCCTATGAGGAGGAATTGGCCAAGAGTCCCAGAAATGGTTTGGGATGCGACTTGTAACTGGGAATATAAAGAATACCAAGACTCAAATTTAGGAACCATCATCTCCATTGGATTCCTAGAATAGGATTTTAGCTAGAGCATCCCTCACTCCCAGGTCCAATCCCTCAGAAGTTGTTTTTTTCATCGATTTTGAGAACTAGGGTTTTGCTCAGTTTGAAGCAATGCAACATTTGGATTTAGCGGTCCAATTTATGAAACTGTGCCTTGGGAGCGGATGGAAAATATGGTCACATATTCCATGCCTAAACAAGCTTGCAACATCTCATGGAACTCAAGAATGTTGCTATGTTAGGTTTTTACGCCACGAGGAGGAATTGACCAAGAGTCCTTGAAATGGTTTGGGATGTGACTTGCAAATGGGCATATAACAAAAACTGAGACTTGGATTGAGGAACCATTGACTCCATTGGATTCCTGGCATAGGATTTCAGCTAGAGCACCCCTCACTCTTGGGTCAATCCCTCAGAAGTTGTTTTTTTCATCAACTACAAGAACTAGTGTTTTGCTCAGTTTGAAGCAATGCAACTTTTGTATTTAGGGGTCCAATTTATGAGACCATGCCTTGAGAGAGGATGGATAATTTGGTCACCTATTCCATGCCTAAACAATCTTTCATCATCTCACGGAACTCAAAAATGCTGATTTGTTAGGCTTTTATGCCCCGAGGAGGAATTGGCCAAGAGTCCCTGAAATGGTTTGGGATGTGACTTGCAACTTGGCATAAAACAAAAAACTAGTCTCAGATTGAGGAACCATCGACTCTGATGGATTACTAGGAGAGTATTTCATCTAGAGCATCCCTCACTCTCGGGTTCCATCCCTCAGAAGTTGCTTTACTCATTGATTTCAAGAACTAGTGTTTTTCTTAGTTTGAAGCAATGCAACATTTGGATTAAGGGGTTCAATTTATGAAATCATCCCTCGGGAGTGGATGGATAATGTGGTCACCTATTCCATGCATAAAAAAAATTGCAACATCTCATGAAGCTCAAAAATGTTGCTATGTTAGTCTTTTATGCCCTGAGGAGGACTTGGCCAAGAGTCTCCGAAATGGTTTGGGATGCGACTTGCAACTCGACATATCATGAAAAAAAAGACTCGGATTGAGGAACCGTCATCTCTGTTGGATTCCTGGCATAGGATTTTAGCTAGAGCACCCTTCACTCCTGGTTCCAATCACTCAGAAGTTGTTTTTTTCATCGATTTCAAGAACTAGTGTTTTGCTCAGTAAGAAGCAATGCAACATTTGGATTTAGGCGTCCAATTTAGGAAACCATGCCTCAGGAGAGGATGGAAAATGTGGTCACTTAGTCCATGCCTAAAAAAACATGCAACATCTCATTGAACTCAAAAATCCTGCTCCATTAGGCTTTATGCCCCGAGGAGGAATTGGTCAAGAGTCCTCGAAATGGTTTGGGATGCGACTTACAACTGGCCATAAAACAAAAATCGAGTCTCAGATTGAGGAACCGTCGACTCCGATGAATTACTGGGATATGATTTCAGCTATATCACCCCTCACTCTTAGGTGCCATGCCTCAGAAGTTGCTTTACTCATTGATTTCGAGAACTAGTGTTTTTCTCAGTTTGAAGCAATGTAGCATTTGGATTAAGGGATCCAATTTATGAAACCGTACCTCAGGAGCGGATAGACAATGTGGTCAGATAGTCCATGCCTAAAAAATATTGCAACATCTCACAAAACTCAAAAATGATGCTCCATTAGGTTTTTATGCCCTGAGGAGGAATTGACCAAGAGTCCCTGAAATGGTTTGGGATGCGACTTGCAACTGGTCATAAAATGAAAAATGAGACTCGGATTGAGGAATCATCGACACTGATGGATTACTGAGATAGGATTTCATCTACACCACTCCTCACTCCCAAGTGCCATGCCTCATAAGTTTCTTTACTCATAAATTTCGAGAACTAGTGTTTTGCTCAATTTGAAGCAATGCAACATTTGGATTAAGGGGCATGTTAGCGCTCAAAATATACTGGTAATTTGTTAAGCGCTTTCATTAATTTGTACTTGATTTGTCGATTTCCTAGGTCTTTGGCCAGTGTCGTAACTTCCAAATTGTTCATGAAGATTTAACAAGCTCCCATTGATCACTTTCGTCCAAGATTCTTGTGACTCAGTATTATGACCTGCATTCCAAAAAAACACAATAATTGTGTTTTTAACCTGAAACCCTAGCTTTAACATCTTTTAAATTTTCAAATTAAAATATACATTTTCATTTATAAATTTCTCCAAAAAAAGAGTGGTGTGTGTGCACAAGTGACCTAGTCTAAACCTAAGCCATATCACATATCAAACTACTATGCCAAACTATTAGTCAACACATAAGTCTACAATAGCACACAAACACCAAACCAATTGTCACCATGCAACACAAGCCTAATGCAAGCACCAAGCTCGACACATTCCATACAACTCATTGAACTCTTATGGAAGTGGTGGCATATAACAACACCTATCGATGAAGAGTTTGCAGGTGTTTAAGAGGTTTCGGCCCAAGTTTTAGCACACATTTAAGGTGGTGGAGGAAGTTGAGGCTAGTGCCATTGCTCAGCTGGACGAGGGCATAATTAAGTATAGTATTGGAAATTGATGATGATCAGAAACTCCGTTCTTTCTGTGACAAAAGACTTTACCAGAAGGTTGACGGTGATGCCCTTGGCGAAGAATTCAAAGGCTATGTCTTAAAAAATCATGGGAGGATGCGATAAGCATGGATTTCCCATGAAACAAGGAGTCCTTACTACAGGCCATGTTAGATTGTTGTTGCATAGATGTACACCTTGCTTCCAAGATTATGGCAGGTGCAAGGGAGAGCGAAGACGTAAATTAGTTAGAGGATGCATTATGAGCTAGGATCTGTCTGTATTGAATTTAATTATTGTGAAAAAGGGTGAAAACGACCTTCCCGGTGTGTATTTGCAAAGGAAAGTCAAAGAAAAATCCTGGAGAGCAAAGAGATGGCAGTCCTACAGGTTCTGAAGCGGGTCAGATGACAAATAACACAAGTCAAGAAGTCAAAGAGGCACGTGTTTTAGAGGTCATCTCTAGACTGCAGATATGTGCTCAGACAAACCTAAAACTAGAGTCTCTCAATAAATATGCTAGTGTACATATGGTATCCAACAATGACAATGAAGAGCAAACAACTTGTACCACTCATGATGGTTCAGAAGATATGCAGTTTGACTTGATCTCGGAGGATGAGGATGTATCTGAAGGGACATTTTCCCTACCAAATGTTATGGTTGATCCTTCAGATGATGAAGGCGCTTCAAAATACTCAAATTTAGATATGTGCCACGATTCAAATGGCTATCTCAATATGGAGGAATGTGAAGATACAAAGATTTCAATTACTCCCGAATTTGGTCTATGTGGAAGCAATACTTTCTTGTTGCCTAGAATAATCTTTTCAATAAACTGGGTCAGGTTTGAGATACTGAAACAAAACTCGTCTTGTGATGAGGTTCATACTTTTCAATGAATCTTATATGACATAGAATACTTCAAGACATACTGGCTTTCACAAGTCAACGTTGTTGTGGAAATACTTGGTCTAAAGGATAGCTCTGGAATTAAAAAACATAGATTTTTCCATTTTACTAGTGCCCTAAATATGTTGTTTTCATTCAACGACTCTGGATGGCTTCGAAAAGAAGATCGTATCATATCTCTGAGTGACACTTATAATAATTTATGGAAATCTTTGGATGCAAAGTTTAAAAGAAAAGAATGGTGCAGACTTACATGCTGTGGAAGATAAGTAGATGGCTATGGTAGGTTTGAAGCTTTTCTCTGACTGTGTAGAGGATGCTATCAGAGATCTCAATGTTTTAGAGCAGGAACAGATTTGATCATCTTATCCCACACCTAAGGATCGAGTATGGATTGAAGACAAGAACTAGAACTAGAATCTTGAGAAATTTTGTGGCTAGAGATCAACAATCAAATGCACGTGGACACAAAGAAGATGATACATTCACAAGTGGAATAGTACCTCTATAATCAAGGTATAAACTCAGCTATCAGGAACATCTAAGAAGACAGGTGGCACATTGTTCCAGATTTGGTCAATTTTTGACTATTTCTTTAATATTTTTAATAATGAGTCATGCTCCAGGTGGTGAATATGGCTCGGTTTTCATTTGAAGTTAGTTTCGAATAAGGAGTCTTAGTTCATGAAATATGATCTTCTATCCTATTCTTTTGTAAAATACAATAGTCTAGATTTGCTAGGTGGCTTTTAGATCCATCTTCTTAGGATATATAACAACATGTATTCTCTATTTATATTTCAGAAATTGTAAAGAGGAGGGGAGGGGCAGTCTTCATGATTGTGTTTCAATATTTGTATATTATAAGCAAACTATGTACTAAGACATTTGCTGAGTATATATCTGAATGCAGAATTTCCTCTTTGATTTTTTTATCATACTTCCTTTTCTTTCCATTCCTTTCTGTATATGTAGATGGATGGTAAAGTTCATAATGTCTATAATTCATTTGATGATTGAGAGATGCCATTCTTTCGTTGCATTAGTGGATTTAGATCACACATATAGTTTACTGTTGTAATTGACCATTTTTATATGTTTTTACTGTATTGAATCTGTTGATACAATAGTGTTCTCTTTTCCTTAT
Organism: Picea sitchensis; assembly: GCA_010110895.2. Taxonomy (NCBI): domain Eukaryota; kingdom Viridiplantae; phylum Streptophyta; class Pinopsida; order Pinales; family Pinaceae; genus Picea; species Picea sitchensis. The sequence continues at coordinate 5,817 of SNQJ01S0204758.1, forward strand.
CAAATTGTACTTCATTTGATCTGTTCAGAGAGGACTTTGTTTGTCGGAATGTGTTCATCATAGTCTTGTCTAAGTGAGGCTTAATAGTTCATAGATCGATCCACCCTACAGATTCTTTCATTCAACCAAATAGTTTTATGTTACCAAGCTCATTCCCTTTACAGTTAGGGAAAGACTCTTGGAGTGCTAACAAATTGGCGTTGTTGTCGGGGAACGAAAGTGAGATAGTTTCCCTGGGAGAACGACACATATCTGACTTTTGATGGAAGACAAAGGAAGGACATAGAAATCGACTGTAACAATATGCCTGGCGACTCCACAATCAAGGACTCCACTGGGGAGGATCCGGTTGATAGAAATATGAAAGGGCATAAGGGAAAATCCAAGTATCAGTTTATGAGCCTTCTTCATGAGTTGTTGTTGTTCTTTATCATCTCATTTTTTCTTTTCCCTTCACACATTAAGAGGATCATATTATGTTTTGTATATTCGGATGATCATCAATTTTATTTTATATATCCATCTTTAGAAGAAGAAGATCTGCATACTGCTTGTATTGTAGATGTTGATTCAATATCTTCACCTCAGCTTGTTCATAAGGATGATCTTTGCATTCAAATCCCTCCTGAATTTGATCATCCTTGTAACCTTGAGGAGATTGAAACTCATGAAAAACTTTCTCAGATCTCATTATCTTCAATGGCTATTGAACCTTCCTATCAACTTGTTAATCCTCATGATTATCCCACTGCTTTTCAAACAAAAAATAGAAATAAGTTGTTTAAACCTTTGAGGATGCCATATTGCCTTAACCCTTATCCTCTTGATTTATTTGAATATATTCCCCGATTTTCTGGAGAAGATCGTGTTTTAGCTGAGAGTCACTTGGAAGCCTTCGAGAACTTTCTTGATCAGTTTGAGATAGTACATGATGAGGTTATTATGAGGTTTTTCTCTAAGTATTTACTCAGAGATGATGCTATATGGTTTAAGGGTCTGAGAGATGATTCCATCGGTTCTTGGATCGAGTTGTCTAATACTTTTTCAAAGAATTAGGGTGAGAACATGTCTCTTGATCAGTACCTCGCTTATTTTTATGATTTGAGGAGAGGAAAAGATGAAGCTATGTCTATATTCAATAGAAGGTTCTACAATATTTATCATAGTATGACTTTGGAGATCAGGCCCACTGAGACTGCTGCCATGGTATATTATGTTGTGGCTCAGTATTCAGAGCTTGTTCTTCTCCTGTTAGAAAGGAAGTCTTCATCCTTAGCATGTTTATTTGAAGATGCCCAAGCAATTGAGGAGAACATTCGTGCTTCTAAGACAGTTTGAGATCCAGTTTACTTTGAAGATTTGCATGCACATGAGAAAGGAAACTGTCAGTATGTTTCAGATTTTAAGCAAGAAGACAGTGAGTATGAAGCATATCTTGAACAACAACAAGAGTGTGAGTATATGTCAGATTGGGAATCAGATTATCCAATGTCTGCAGATGTTTCTATGGATAGGTATGCATGGAAAGTTGATGATCAGTTTTCAAAACATTTTGATCAAGAGGTAACTGATGATTGTATAGGTAATTTCATGTTTCTAGCTGATAATGATCAGTATGCTTTAAACCTTGTTTTATCATCATCTTGTGATCATGATTTTGAAGAGAGATTTGTTGCTACTGATGATCGAGATCTGATCACAAGAGGACTAGAGGGTTATCATCTTTCAATAGAAGAGGCAGTCATGGGTGAGCAGTTGGTTTTTATGAATGAGCATGCTTCTGATTTCAGTTTCAAAGATCCATTTGTAGCCTTGATGGAGTCATATATTTCAGATCACTTCAAAATTTCAGATTTCATTTACTCATCAACACTCAAGGGTGAGTATGGTTTTCTAAAAGATGTTTTATCACTGCTAACATGTTTCAGTTGTTATCTATTCATCAGTGATAGAGACAAGATCATCTCAGTTTTAAAATTACTTGAATGGCTATTACGAAAGTATGCTTTTACTTGATCAAGTTGCAGATCTGGTTAGAAGTAGGGTAGCATAGGAAATAAAGCTTGCTTCTCAAGCATTTGTTTTCCTTCAAATTTTTCAACAGTTTATCAGTTATTTGCTTGAATAAAGGTAGGTTTTGAAGGTATTCAGAGAAGGGTTTCACAATTTGACTCCATAACCCAATGGTAAAGGCACACGGTCTGCTAGGTTCTTGGAGCCTCGTAGGGAGGTCTCCATCCCAGTTGGAGCCAGATGTTAGTGCTCAAAATGTAATCGTAATTTTTTAAGCGCTTTCATTAATTTGTACTTGATTTGTGGATTTCCTAGGTCTTTGGCTAGTGTCATAACTTCCAAATCCTTCATCAAGCTTTAACAATCTCACATTGATCGCTTTCGTCCAAGATTCTTGTGACTCAGTCTTATGACCTGCATTCCAAAAAAACACAATAATTGCGTTTTTAACCTGAAAGCCTAGCTTCAATATCTTTTAAATTTTCAAATAAAAATATACATTTTCATTTGTAAATTTCTCCAAAAAAAGAGTGGTGTGTGCGCACAAGTGACCTAGTCTAAACCTAAGCTATATCACATATCAAACTACTATGCCAAACTCTGAGTCAACACATAAGTCTACAATAGCACGCAAACACCAAACCAATTGTCACCATGCAACACAAGCCCAATGCAAGTGCCAAGCCCGACACATTCCATACAACTCATCGAACTATTATGGAAGTGGTGGCATATAACAACACCTATCGATGATTATTTCTAGTGCATATGGGATATAGTGTATGCACTGTCAATTAAAATGAACAGAGCCCGATCTTCAGTTTGCAAGTGTTGAGGTGTCGACAACTTTCTAGGGAACGAGGACGAGAAGTCTACAGTTCATCAATGCACAGCTTGGCGATTGAAGTGGAAATAGTGATTGTAGAGAGAAAGCATGGATTTCCCACGAAACAAGGAGTCCTTACTCCAGGCCATGTTAGACTGTTGTTGCATAGTGGTACACCTTTCTTCCCATATTATGATAGGCGTAAGGGAGAGAGAAGACGTAAATCAGTTAGAGCATGCATTATGAGCCAGGATCTATCTGTATTGAATTTAGTTATTGTGAAAAAGGGTGAAAACAACCTTCCTGGTGTGTATTTGCAAAGGAAATTCAAAGAACAATTCTGGAGAGCAAAGAGATGGTAGTCTTACAGGTTTTGAAGCTGGTTAGATGACAAATAACACAAGTCAAGAAGTCAAAGAGGCAGGTGTTTTATAGGTAATATCTAGACTGCATATATTTTCTTAGACAGACCTAAAAACATAGTCTCTCAATAAAGATGTCAGTGTACATATGGTATCCAACAATGAAAATGATGAGCAAACAACTTGTACCACTCCTAATCCTTCATAAGATATGCACTTTGACTTGATCTTGGAGGATGAGGATGTATTTGAAGGGAAATTTTCCCTACCAAATGTTATGGTTGATCCTTCTGATGATGAAGGCCCTTCATAATACTCAAATTCAGATATGTGCCACAATTCAGATGTCTATCTCAATATGGAGGAATGTGAAGATACAAATATTTCAATTACTCCATAATTTGGTCTCTGTGGAAGCAATACTTTCTTGTTGCCTAAGATAATCTTTTCAACAAACTGGGTCATGTTTGAGATATTGAAACAGAAATCATCTTGTGATGAGGTTCATACTTTTCAATGAATCTTATCTAACATGGAATACTTCAAGACATACTGGCTTTCCCAAGTCAATGTTGTTGTGGCAATACATGGTCTAAAGGATAGCTCTGGAATTGAACAACAAATTTTTTCCATTTTACTGGTGCCCTAAATATGTTGTTTGCATTCAACGACTTTGGATGGATTCGACAGGAAGATCGTATGGCTATGGTAGGTTTGAAGCTTTTCTCTGAATGTGTAGAGGATGTTATCAAAGATCTCAATGTTTTAGAGCAGGAACAGATTTGATCATTTTATCCCACACCTAAGGATGAAGTATGGATTGAAGACAAGCACTAGAACTAGAATCTCGAGAGATTTTATGGCTAGAGATCAACAATCAAATGCATGTGGAAGCAAAGAAGATGATACATTCATAAGTGTAATATTACCTCTGTAATCAAGGTATAAACTCAGCTATCAGGAACATCCAAGAAGACAGGTGGCAGATTGTTCCAGATTTGGTCAATTTTTGACTATTTCTTTAATATTTTTAATAATGAGTCATGCTGCAGGTGGTGAAGATGGCTCGGTTTTCATTTGAACTTAGTTTCGAATAAGGAGTCTTAGTTCATGAAATATGATCTTCTATCCTATTCTTTTGTAAAATACAATAGTCTAGATTTTCTAGGTGGATTTTAGATCCATCTTCTTGGGATCTATAACAACATGTATTCTCTATTTATATTTTAGAAATTGTAAAGAGGAGGGGAGGGGTAGTCTTCATGACTGTGGTTAAATATTTGTAAATTATAAGAAAACTGTGTACTAAGACATTTGCTGAGTATATATCTGAATGCATAATTTCCTCTCTGAGTTTTTTATCAGACTTCCTTTTCTTTCCATTCCTTTCTGTATATGTGGATGGATGGTAAAGTTCATAGTTTCTATAATTCATTTGATGACTGAGAGATGCAATTCTTTCATTGCATTAGTGGATTTAGATCCCACATATAGTTTACTGCTATAATTGACCATTTGTATATGCTTTTAGTGTATTGAATCTATTGATACAATAGTGTTCTCTTTTCCATATCAATTTTTACTTCATCTGATCTGTTCAGAGAGGAATTTGTTTGTCAGAATGTGTTCATCATAGTCTTGTATAAGTGAAGCTTAATAGTTCATAGATCGATCCACCCTGCATATTCTTTCATTCAACCAAATAGTTTTCTGTTACCAAGCATGCTCCCTTTACTATTAGGGAAAAACTCTTGGAGTGATAACAGGGTCCAATTTATGAAACCGTCCCTCGAGAGCAGATGGATAATGTGGTCACCTAGTCCACGACTAAACAAGCTTGCAACATTTCATGGAACTCAAAAAAATTTCTCGGTTAGGATTTTATGCCTTGAGGAGGAATTCGCCAAGATTTCCTAAAATGGTTTGGGATGCAACTTGCAACTGGGCATATCACAAAAAAAAAGACTCGAATTGAGGAACCGTCATGGGCCAAGATATAACAAATACCGAGACTTGGATTGAGGAACCGTCATCTCCATTGGATTCTTGGCATATGATTTCAGCTACAGCACCCCTCACTCCCAGGTCCAATCCCTCAGAAGTTGTTCTTTTCATCGATTTATAGAACTAGGGTTTTTCTCAGTTTGTAGCAATGCAACATTTGTGTTTCTTTTGTGTAGTAAAGGTCAGGAGTGGTAGCGGGTCATGGACCATGATGAGAACCCTTTGGAATTCATCATTGTCTTCACTTTTATTTTTCTTTAGAAAGAGTAAGAAGTCATCTATGTATGTGTTGATGGTGTTTATATTACACTGAGTCTGCCCTTCCTTCCAACTGTCCTTGGTAGTCAAGATACAATGCATTGGGTTTATGTCACAGGGTCTCAACTTTGAGAACATGTGACATAGCACATGTTTGGTGACATGACATAGTACCAAATTATTTTGATGAAATAATTATTTTTCTCACCATAGGTGTTGTGCCACAAGGGTACTTGACAACATACAAGAAACAATTGGTTTTATGTGTAACCAACTATTAGATAAATAGGTCATTTTTACAAGCTCATGGTATATGGCATACTTTTATGTTGCATCATGGATCATAAATTACTTAAAATTTTATGGGAGAGCCATCATGAAATACTTAGAATATACTCAATCTTGCGACATCTATCAAGGAACTAGGAAACCATCTTGTAGGGATAAAATGTTGTTACCCTGATAGTTGTGCTACAACCATTAGAAAAATGGGCAGTAACATTAACAACCCTAGGCGCTCAAATTAGATAACAACAGTAACATAGATGCATGATGAAGAAATCTCAATAAGACTCTTAGTATCTCATGTTGGAAATAACAAATACGAGGAACTTACACTATCCAAACTAGATATAATATGTACATATAAACAACTTGTTCACTGTTGCTTATGGTGGGTCAAACCTATCTTCCGTTTACTTATCATATGTCCTAGTAAAGTGCATGATTAGGTGTCAGTTCATGGGCTAGTATATGTTTATCTCAATGTTTATCCCATAGTTGGGCACTTCATTTGGGGAAATGAGATAGAATTGACTCAAGGGTGAGTCAAAAATTGTGGAAGAAGATTTTTTGACCCTTCATTTTGATGGAGTACATGTTGGTACACATTCAACATATAAAGAAATTTGAGTTGCATCACACATAATAAAGACCGTAAATTCAATAAAGAGTATCATAGATGGTTCGTATCCATGAAACATGATTTTATGCATGAATTTAGGTGGCTAAAGAAGTAGAGTGGCGTAAGGTGGCTAAATATACTTGCGGGAGCTTACGAAAGTCTGTTATGATGCTCGGTTTAGATTTTATGCCCTCGAACCAAATTGGCCACATGTCCCTGAATGACTTGAGGAGGCAAGTTGCAACTCGTGATAAAAATAAAAATGGGACTCGGATGCATGAAATGACAATTGCATTGGATTTGAAGCACTGAGTTTCATCTAGTGGGGCCCCTACGCTATCATTTTGTCAATCGAAAAACAATTTGTTGGAGTATTTCCAATACTAGGATTTTGGTCAATGAGGCATAGTGCAATTTCTGAAGAGAAGGTTGATTTTCAAGAATATTGTGTCGGGTATTTTTGGATAGTGTAGTCACACGGGCCTTGGCCAAATAGACTTGCAGGAGCTTACGAAAGTCTATTAGGCTACTCGGTTTGGATTTTATGTCCCCAGACCAAATTGACCACATGTCCCTAAATGGCTTGAGGAGGCGAGTTTCAACTCGCGATTAAACTCAAACCGAGACTCAGATTCACAAACCATCAATTGCATTGGATTAAAAGCACTGGGTTTCAGCTAGTGGGGCCTCTACTCTATCATTCCATCGACCAAAAAACCATTTGTTGGAGTATCTCTGGCACTAGGGTTTTGGTCAATGAGGCATAGTGCAATTTCTGAAGATGAGGTCGATTTTAAAGAACATTGTGTTAGGTATTTTTGGATAGTGTAGTTGCATGGGCCTTGGCCAAACAGAATTGCGGGAGCTTACGAAACTTTGTTATGCTACTCGGTTTGGATTTTATGCCCCTGGACCAAATTGGACACATGTCCTTGAATGGATTGAGGAGGCAAGTGGAAACTATCGATAAAACTAGCATGAATTTAGGTGGATAAAGAAGTAGAGTGGTTTAAGGTTTCTAAACAAGCTTGTGGGAACTTATGGAAGTCCGTTATGCTACTAAGTTTGGATTTTATGCCCCGATACCAAATTGGCCACATATCCCTGAATGACTTCAAGAGGCGAGTTGCAACTCACGATAAAACTCAAACCGAGACTCGGATGCACAAACCGTCAATTGCATTGGATTCAGAGCACCGGGTTTTAGCTAGTGGGCCCCCTATGCTATGCCTCATTGATTTCATCTTCAGAAATTGCACTATGCCTCATTGACCAAAACCCTACTCTATCAGAGATAACTAGGGTTTTGGTCAATGAGGCATAGTGCAATTTCTGAAGATGAGGTCGATTTTTAAGAACACTATGTCAGACATTTTTGGATAGTGTAGTTGCATGGAACTTGTCCAAACAAACTTGTGGGGGATTACAAAACTCTGTTATGCTGCTCAAATTGGATTTTATGCCCCCGGACCAAATTGGCCACATGTCCTTGAATGGCTTCAGGAGGTGAGTTGAAACTATCGATAAAACTCAAACCGGGACTCATATGCATGAACCGTCAATTGCATTAGATCCAGAGCACCTGGTTTCAACTATTGGGGCTCCTACGCTATCATTCTGTCGACCAAAAAATAATTTGTTGGAGTATCTCCAACACTAGGGTTTTGGTCAATGAGGCATAGTGCAATTTCTGAAGAGGAGGTCGATTTTCAAGAACACTGTGTCAGGTCTTTTTAGCTAGTATACTCACATGGGTCTTGGCCAAACAGACTTGCAGGAGCTTACAAAAGTCCCTTATTCTACTCGGTTTGGATTTTATGCCCCCAGACCAAATTGACCACATGTCCTCAAATGGCTCGAGGAGGCAAGTTGCAACTCTCGATAGAACTCAAACCGAGACTCATATGCACAAACATTTAGTTGCATTAGATTAAGAACACTGGGTTTCAGCTATTGGGGCCCCTATACTATCATTCCGTAGAACGAAAAACCATTTGTTGGAGTATCTCCAGCACTAGGGTTTTGGTCAATGAGGCATAGTGAAATTTTTGAAGATGAGGTTGATTTTCAAGAACACTCTGTCGAACATTTTGTCCTAGTGTAGTCACATGGGCCTTGGCCAAATAGACTTATGGGAGCTTACCGAACTCCATTATGCTACTCAGTTTGGATTTTATGCCCCTAGACCAAATTGGCCACATTTCCTTGAATGACTTGAGGAGGCGAGTTGCAACTAGTGAAAAAAATCAAACTGGGACTCATATGCATGAACCGTCAATTGCATTGGATTAAGAGAACCAATTTTCAGCTAGACGGGCCCCTACGCTATCATTCTGTCGACTGGAAAACCATTTGTTGGAGTATCTCCGACACTAGGGTTTTGGTCAATGAGGCATAATGAAATTTCTGAAGATGAGGTTGATTTTCAAGATCACTCTGTCAGACGTTTTTGGCTATGGTATTGATATGGTATGGTATTTAATTAGTATTGGTATTGGTATGCATATTATTGCCAATGCATACCATTTTGGTATACAATGGTATTGATATTGGTATGCAACGGTATTGGTATGCAATAGTATGGTATTGGTATTGGTATTGGCAATGCTATTGGTATGGTATGGTATGGTACTGGCAATGGTATTGGTATGCATATCATTATCAATGCATACCATTTCAATTTAATAGTATGCAATATTGGTATTGGTATTGGTATGCAATCTTATGGTATTGGTATTGGCAATGGTATTGTGTTGGGCCCCAACAACTCCCCCTAAAGTTTTACAAAATTTAAAGGGCCGCCATTAGAATCTTGATAATTATGATGAGCTACAGAATCAACATTTTCAAATAATTCCATACCTTGGCTTGCTTTGAGACAAACTTAAGACATTCACTATAGTATGAGACATTCATTACAAGAGTATATGCTAAAATTTAGAAACGAGCATAAAAATCTCAATTTAAACAAAAATGTTAATTTTTATCAACTGTTTACTTTCGTTTAAATTATGATTATGATTAGCAAGTTTGACTGTTTTGAATAATGGGTTCAATACTTGATCAAATAATATCTTGGTTGGTTTCTCATTTTCATGAAATCATTTGGTGATATTAATTAATTAAATTCTTTTTTCATTTTGCATCTCATTTCAAAATAATAATAATAAAAGAATTATC
>SNQJ01S0204760.1:0-16408 GCA_010110895.2 Picea sitchensis
GCTGTCGAGCCAAGGTCGGGGATGTCCAATTGGAAATTAACGAGCAATTTCTCAGTTTAGCTACAGGTCTGCCTGCCATTGGGCAGAGATGGTCCAAAAACTGCAAGGTAGAAGAAGTCCCTTGGACTTTTCTCTTTCAGTCATGCAAGGTTAGTTCATGTGACAAGGGTTTGCCCGTGACCATGCTGAATCAACGTTGGTATGATTTGTTGATGATAATCAAACAAGTTATCACCTGCGAGGGTCGGTATGGTTTTGTTTTCTTACACCATCTTCGTCTGATTATGGTTTTTATGGGTTTTGAGCTTAATATGCCATACTATCTGCATAGAAGCCTATTCAAAATGTCTAAGACATATAAAAGGAACCATGCTGATAGAAGCCTCTTTCACTATGGGTTGGTTAAAATGATTGTTGTTTGTCATCTGGGGTTACACCGAGACTGTTGGGATGATTTTCTTGCGCGCAATAATTTTTTGGATTCAAATCCACCACAGGTTGACAAACCTGTGGTGAATGAGGATAAAGCTATACCTCCGATTCTCTATAGTATCCTCTTACCTAAACCCTTACCCGACTCACCCATCGACCTACCCTACTCTGTGACCAAGGATGTCGAATCTGTTAAGTCTATGGAGAAGAAACCTAAAGCCAAACCCACTGTAAATTCCAAAGGCAAAAAGACTGCCCGTCTAATCTCTTGAATGGCGAGGAATAAACCCAAACCCCCTGTCAATCCTGACCCGATTGTGTTGAGCGAGGACTCTGATTCAGAGGTTGAACATTTTTTGGCAAGTGAGTATCCCTATTCGGATGGCTTGTGTACCAAACCCCCATACAACTTCGCGTCAAACTTACCACCTTGCTTTCAAAATGACCCAGATCACCCTGGCATTATGCTTCCATGTGAAACCCCCGATCGTATATCTAAACCCTCTCTTGCTTTGTCGAAGTCTACTATGCCACCCTGTGATCAGTGCGGCTTATGGTTAGAGAGATACTACCTTGATGTGCCTATGCTACAGTCAAAGATTAAATCTTTGGAGGACCAGGTTACACTGCTTACCCGTCAAAAGGCTGAGTTGCAAGCCACTGATAAAAGACAAAGAACGACAGGCTCCATTTTATTCAAAAATGTGGAATCGGCTACAACTGTGGTGAATTCTAAGCTGGCGTAATTGGATAGTCTCGTCACACAAGTATGTGTAATATCAATCCTTTTTGTAAATAGTATGAGTTTATATAACAATTCAAGTTTGGTTTGAATAACTCTGTTTACAGTTTGGATTTGCTCTGTCATATTATATGCATTATATACATAGTATTGTTTTGGTTGATCGAATTTCGTTTCCCAGTTTAGATTTGATTGGATTGTCTTTGATTCGATTGATCGTGGTATGGATTTGACTGTTTTGATTTGGCTTAAATTGGATATTTTGTTGCTAATTGAAATCGTTTCTATCCTTTCTAAAACACAAGTTGTTTATGGTATTCCAATTTTGAACACAATCGATGTTTCGATCCAAATTGGTTATATTGTTTATGATATGGTTGATAATAATGGTTAACTGTTACGGTTTTGTGTACATATGATTTTCGACCAAGCTTAAATACAGTTCAGATTATGATTTTGTTTTATATGCACTTAAATCGTGAATAGATACGATTCGTAACAGTTATACCCAGTCGATTGATTCACATTGTTTTAGTCGACCGTGTTATCAGTTCGATTCGTATTGTAATGAAAATGTTGTATAATTTTGATTTGAGGAACGGAAGTAATAATATCCAAATGCACGATTCGTTTCCATAATTAAACTCAGTCACAATTTCCCGGTTTATGGTTATCACTTCTGTTGATGGTTGTGATCACTATTTGATCTTGTCTGTTGACTGTATAATGCTCAGCGATCGAAATCTATGGCGAGATTTGGTTGATGTTGTTATGAATGTTTGATTTGACCATAATCGTTACAGTCTCCCTATCTTTACATTTGATTGAACGATGTGGACCTGTTGTTATAGCCATAACGAATGGATTATGATTGTATTGGATTGGATCGTATCTCATACGATATGACTCACTGTGAATTGCATTTGAATTGAAACGGTCTTGTTACTGTTGACCCGATTTTATAGTAACAGTGAAACAGAGTACTCCTACCTCTGTTTCGATTGAATCACTGTTGATTTTGTTTAATTGAAATGATAAACTTATTTGAATCATTAGTGATTCGTTTTGAATGATTATTAGAAATAAACTTGGATTTGATTCCTTTAAAAAAGATTTGATTTAATTTCTATTTGATTATGTTTGCTATTTTAGACTAGCTACAGAATCAGATGATTCTGTAGCTAAGTCTGTAGGATCAATTTTTTATTGTTTTATTAATAAAAATGTCTTTCTAACTTGTTATTTTTGGTCTATTGCAGATCAATTCGAAATTGCAATGGATATGATGAGCAGTTAGGGGATATTTCAAAGATTTCACTTGCATTTTAGTTTCTTAGTTTAGTTGATTTTGGGATATCTTCCCAGATTATGTAAAACTGTTTGATAGTATCCACAGGGAGGTTTTACCCTGTGGAGAGACTTATATATACTTATGACTTTTGTAATAATGATATCCTCATTTTTGGGAGAACAAGGATATGGAGTTTTAATACAGACTGAGGCAGAATTTGGTGTTTTGTCACAGCTTTAGCTTCTCATCATATCAATATTTTGTTTGGAGTTGTGTATATCAATTTGTATTTGGTTAATCACTACTTTGGCTATCTTAATCATGTGCAAATGATATAATTTAATCATTGTTATCCATACCTGTTTTCTTCTAAGTATTTAAAGAACATAACAATTGTTGATTCAGTTTGTGAATGACAGATTTCTCTTCTTCATAAATTGAATTTGTAAATATAAGTTTTTGCATAACAGGTTTCCCTTACTGTAGAGATTTATAATCATAAGATTGTTATGATCTTTTATGTATTGTTTGTCCTGTTAACAATTCATAGAGCAGCACAACCTATCGTTTATGAGAAGATTATGGCCTAACCGGTGCGAGTTTATTTCCTCCGACCAGCTTCGAAGTCATCACACACAGGACAAATTAGGAGCGCTTCCAGGTCAGTTAATCTTTTCTTTATTGTTTTCATTTGTAGTTTAATTTAGATATAATTTTAATTAGATTTATATTAGATTTTTTAATTTCAGTAAATATATTAGATCGTTTAATTTTAGTAGTTTTATTTATTTTTCATAAAATATTAAAAAAAAATATATATATCTGGTTGTCTTATGGCAGAAAGCACATGAGTTTTACAGGTTTTTTTCAAATCTGCAAGTTGTAGATAATGTACATTTGTTAATAAGTTGTAATTCAAGCAGTAATTAGATAGTTGGTTATTAGAGTTAGTGTAATAGTAATTAGTAGATTGTATATAATAGTTAGAGTAGTTTATATTTAGTTTTAGTTTAATTTAGTAGTTTGTTTTAATTAGATTAGTGTTTTAGTTTGTTTTTATTTATTGTTCGTTAGTTTAGTTTCTGGTATTTAGTTTTAGTTAGTTAGTTTTATTTGTTTTAGTTAGATTAGTTAGTTTAGATTAGTTTTCTCTTTGGTTTCCTTAAGACCTTAGAGCGGCCAACGGAGCCGTTAAACTCATCAGGGTGGTCCATTCCAAATGGCTTGGGTTATTTAGACAACCCCGGACCGGTTCCACTCTCTCAATTGACAGACGAACATTTTCGCCCGTCAACAAGACTGGTGAAGCCCAGGACGTACGGGTCAAGTTGACCTAGGGTTTTGGTATCTAGGGTTTTGACACCTAGACATGCGTCATTGTAATGTATAAATAAAGGTCTAGAGGACCTGGGATGGGTTGTTGTTCGTTGTTGTTAATTTTGTCGTCATTATTGTGGATGATCATTGTCGTTGATACTATTGTGTATTGTGCGAGAGAGAAGTGTTGTGTGAGAGAGAATTCTACATTGTAAAATCTTCAGCTAGGTGCGAAGATAAACCCTGTGGATGGGTGCACATGGAGGGCAGATAAAGAAGAGATAAAGAGAGAGAAATATGCAAGCTAAGAGAACAAATAGAACCGTATGTTTTCACATAATATATCAAGAAACGTAGTTCTGTGGATGTAGTGCTAGGGAGAGGGTGAACCACATAGTTCTGTGTGATTGATGTTGTGTTATTTTGCTTTCTATTATACTGTTATTAAATCATTGTGTTAGATATGAGATATAACTTGTGCAGTAGGCTTAAGGGAGATAAAGAATAAATAGATTGATGTGTGTTGTTTCCTTGGAACCACTTTACATTTCCTCTAGTTGTAGACACCTGTGTCCTGCAACCCCCTATTGCTACTTCGGGTAAGACTGCATCTACTTTGCAGGTGTTTCCAAAAGGGCCATTAGTTAGGGCTTGTTGGTGCACTGTTAGAAATGAACCCTGGGTCTGCCCTTGTGCCAAGAATGCCCATGTTGAGTGAGAATTGCACCCACAACATAGTCATATGCATCAGTCTCAATATCGAATGGTTGTTGCAGATTGGGAAAGGAGAGTATTGGAGTTGAGCACAAGTGATGCTTCATATCATCGAATGTTCTTTGTTTCTCTTTCCCCCACACGAAATTGGCCCTACCACCACCCTTGGTCACCTAGGTGAGGGCCCATGCAATATGGGAGAATTCCAACACGAATCATCAATAGAAGTTGGCTAGTCCCAAAAAGCTTTGAAGCATGGTCAGTGTGGTCGAGGTTGGCCAATCACAAATGACTTGGATCTTAGCTGGATCAACATGTACCCCATTCTCATAAATAATGTATCCCAAGAATTGATCATGTTCATGCCAAAAGAACATTTTTCCAAGTTGGCATAAATTTTATGCTGCCGCAGAGTGCTCAAAACCTGTTGAATATGTTGCATGCGCTCCTCCCACATTCTGTTGAAGATGAGGATGTCATCAAAATATACTACCATAAAGGAGTTGGTGAAGGGTCTCAATACATCATCCATTAACCTCATGAAAGTGGTTGGTGCATTTATTAAGCCAAAGGGCATGACTAGCCATTTGTAGAGACCTTCTTTAGACTTGAAGGTTGTCTTCCATACATCAGTTGGTTCGATGGGAACCTGGTGGTAGCTAGACTTCAGGTCAATCTTGTTGAAGAACTTTTCCCCCTTGAGGTTGTAAAGAAGGTCATCAATCCTGGGAATGGGGTAGTAGTTCCTAACTATGATTTTTTTTAAGGCTTTGTAATCAATGCAGAGTCACCAAGTCTTGTCCTTCTGCACCAATAAAATTAGGCTTCCTCAAGGGGAGGATTTGGGTCTGATTTTTCCCTTTTGAAGAAGCTTTCGGATTTGACGCCTGATTTCGTCATTCTCCATAAGCAAGCACTGATAGACTGGTCAATTAGGTAAAGGTGTGTCAGGGGTCAGATCAATTGGATGCTTGACTTGGAAGTGTGTTGGTACCCCTGTAGGTGATGAGAAGAAGTCTTTGTATTCTTCCACGATACCGTCCACTTGCTTCTGCTGCAAAGAGAGGCATTGTGTAGAGGCCACAGATGTGGAGGCGACCTTCTGCTTACTGTGAGAACAGATCACAAAGAAGAAGAACTTCCCACTCTGTGAAATGACCTTACTGCATTGCTTAGCAGAGATTAAATAAATAGCAGTAGGCAGCGCTACCTCTGGGATCCTATCTAATTGTCTACCTAAAGTAATAATAACACTACGGGTTCGATACTCATACACAACATGACGCTTCCACAAATATGGTTGTCCTGAAATAACATCACAAACTTCAAGGGAAGCAATAACACATAGTACCTCATCTTTGAAAGGTTTGATGTCATAGGGAAAACGATAGTGTTGAATGACATGGATATCTCTTCCTTGGCGAAGCCAGCCAATTGTGTAGGGATGTGGGTGGGGTTTCATTGACTGGTCCATCCGCTTGATGACCTCTCCTACTCCATGATATTTCTTTTCATTCCCCATGGGGTGTTTTCAGGCCCGGCACGACCGATCTTGTAATGGCTCGAATGGTTCGAGTCCCAACTTCTTGTACCCAGATCTTGTCGGGGACATGCGCGAAGAAAAATAAATGAAGAGAAAAACACTCGGATACCACTGATCCAGATTTAGGAGTGGAACAAACCAATTAACAGACTGAATACGATAAAAACAAAGATATGAATAATAACACAAATATCTAGTGAACAATATCTTCTATTAAATAATGAAATATGATGAAACTGTAAAACTGCAAAACTGAAACACTTCCACGAATGGTGGTAGCTATCTCTGAGAAGAGATGTGGCTACTACGTGCATCTGTCCGAGCAGAATGGTTTACAATGATGCTCTAGAGGCCTTTTTGATATTACTCATGAATTCCAAAACCCTAGACATCCAAAACCCTAACCCTAGAAGGTGAAACGCCAAAAGTCATGTGGGCCCTATGGGTAAGTTGGTATAATTTGGTACCTCAACCTCCAAGGGTCATGACTTTTTCATACAACCTCTGTTTTAGGTGCGTGATAGCTCATTGGAAAGGTCTTTTAGAGAACTACACATTCTGCCGTCAAACTCTGGCTTTGTCTACAGTTTGACTATGGTGAGACAAAAACACAATGTTTAGGGCCCCAAAACGGCCCTGGAAGTACATCAAGATGTGTTGACATGAAAACATACAAAATAAGCCAGTTGGATTAGGCGAGAGGCCACCCATATCCACCTAGAGGATGTGTGGGGCTTCAGACAACCCCAGAAGTTTAGAACCCACAATTACAAAGCAGTACAGAAGAACGTGTTGAACAAAAAATGGACACTAGGAGCCAGTTGGAATAGGTGGGTGGCCACAAATATCCACCTGGATCAATGAGAGCGCTTAATAATATTCCTTCTATAAAAGGATCAATTGTAAGGTGGTGTCCCACCTTAAGGGTTTGATATTAATAAAGAGTGGATCATTCTTTTCTTATACTTGGATATATTGTATGAGATTTTATATTCATATTTGAGGCACTTAACAAGTGGTATCAGAGAAATTAACAACCATATTTTCTTTGGAGGAATTTCAAAGTGTTAAAAATGACAATATAAAACGTTAGATACAATCACTAAATCAAACATTTTTGTCAACACCCATATAAGAGAACATGATCTATGTATCATGATGATGCATGAGAACTGCATCTTATATTTATATTTTGAGCATACCCCAATCTTGCTTAACCATGGGAGTCAATATCATTCTAGATCTCACTGGAAAATAAGAAATTGTAGTAGATCTTGAGGCCTTTCTTGAAGGGTCATAATTCTATCGAAATATTGTAAAAGCAATGAAGAGACCCTATTAGCATTATAGGTCTCTAGGAACATGACACTCTAGCATGATTGCATCCATTGTTTATTATTTAGGTCAAGATGTTTATGATTTGGAGCTGCCCAAGATCCATAGAAACATGAAACTAAAGAAAATTATTCGCCAAGACCACGAAGTATGTTATTTTTATTGAAGATATTGAATTTTCACTTTATCTCTCAAATCATGTGAAAATTCATGAAAGAGTGGGATGTGAGAAAATAATCCCTAATTCATAAGTTTGATGATAATAAAAATTATGTTACCTTCTCCTTGGCTTCCTTAATAATCGCACCCATCTTCAAAAATGTTGTTCCAAGCATTATTGCTACAAAGGATATGTCTCATTGATTTTGGGCTTGGGATAAGGTTTGGGGAAAAAACTATGGGGAATTCTAAAAATATTTGCAGTGTATCATCACACTAATGCAGATATTGCTAGAAACAAGAAGGAAGTGAAAGAGTGTGATAGATAAAGATGCAAAGAATGGAGAAAAGGGGGATGATAATTTGGAGAACATAGAAGTGAAGATTTGATTATTGTATAAATGGAATGAATAAAATCACGACTCTAATTATTGTAATCCCAATTTTAGGTTTTATGATGTTCAAAAGGTTAGTTTTGTGCAAGTTCATATCTAAACTAAATCAAGAACATAATTTTCACCAAGCTTAATAAAATATTTAATCCCAAATATAATCATTAATAGTTTTATGTGAAGCAAAGAAACAATGCATTATCTTTATGATGAGCTTGACCAAAC
Source organism: Picea sitchensis (assembly GCA_010110895.2). Lineage (NCBI taxonomy): Eukaryota > Viridiplantae > Streptophyta > Pinopsida > Pinales > Pinaceae > Picea > Picea sitchensis. The sequence continues at coordinate 8,151 of SNQJ01S0204760.1, forward strand.
TTGTACAAGATTGGTAGATTGTTGAGAGATTTACATTCAATTATTAGCATGAATTACATACTAAGGGGTTGAGAGGCTCGACAATGTGCTAAAATAATAATCACAATAGATACCAAAGCTATAACCATGTTATGAATTTTAATAGGTAAACTCATAGCATTAAGAATGCAATAAAATAACTTTGAATCAACATGTTTGATACTATTAGTGAGATGAAATATGTGAACATGAGAAATGAAAGATGACCCAACATCAGTGGGTTTGCTCAATTTTGATTGTTTTCTCTTCAAAATTTGCATTCATCAACTCGTTTGCAATTAATCTCACTAATAAGCTCCCAATGTCAATACAATTTACATCCATAACCTATGACTAATTGTTTTGTTTTTCTATAGAGCCAAGAATGAAGGCAAATATAACTTATGAAATGGCATTAATGTGACTATTGGAGACAGCTATAACAAAGAAAATGGAATTATGGCGAGAGTGAGATTCAAAAGTATAAGTATGTAAACTAAATGTGATGCTTATAATATGTGAATTAAGTGGGGGTTCACAAAGACAAGGTGTCTAAGCTTCTTTGGGAAGATTTTTTTATGTGACACATAAAATAGTCCATACACCACCAATGTGGTACTAGGATATTTATCTGATGGATTTAATGTTGTGGAAGGGTACACCGTGAAGGGTACATCCTATCATGGAATAGATAAGAAGGGTACATAGTATGAGGGTGACCGATCAAGCATTGGAAGTGAGGACATGATGGTTATGGAAAATCTAACCCTTCTTTTGACATTTTATGATATTTGTTTGTCCTTCATTAATGATTATTAATGATTCATAAATGACAAGTGATTTCAAAATTTTACTTTTTTTAAATGGTGTTTTTTAAATTACTCTTTCAAAACTGGTTTGGACCCGGTTCAAATTTGATATGGTCAAAAAGAAACCTTAATTCCAAAGAGCCACTAAATTGTGACAAAGACTAAGCAGTCGAAAGAAGGAAATGGCATATGAATTTGTGAAGATTGTGTACTGTTAGAATCATAAAAATTGTACATCAAAGCTGGTTTGAACTATAAAAGTTGCAAGTTTAGTTCCATCAAATTTGAATGATTCCATTCCAAAGAATCAACACAAATTCATGATAGCTTTTCTTTTGGTGCCTAGTCTTTGTCCCAAATTTTAAGGCAAGGACAAAAACGTGGCATGCAACTACAAACCCTCATACATTCAGTGGTGCACAGGTTGCTATAGTACAACGCTTGGTTAGTATCTTGAAAGACCCAACATGTTCAAATGGTACTCGGCTGGGTTCATATCTTGAAAAACCCAACATGTTCAAACGGTACACGGATGGGCTGTAGACTTTAATCAAGCATGCTACGTTATTTTCACCGGCCCCATTTTTTCCAATGCAGAATCTCCTGTTCATGTACAGTGAATATACTAAAATCACTGCAACCAGGTAACCAGCTGGAGGTATGTTGGCCGTAATTGCGCCTCGGATTTTGAAACGATTCCATTATATGGTCGGCAGATATGTTAAGAAATTTTTACCGACATTATATATATATCAAGTTGGAGCACTGTTACTAACGAGAGAGCTATTTGTCATATACAAAACAAAAATCTACTTTATGCTGTGTTGTTTTTTCATGAAGGACAGATGCTCTAGTCTCACTTGATATACGTCACAGTCACGGACTTCCATTCAATAACGTGGAGGCCGTGCTGTATTGCAATTTCGTCTAACTCCATGGCTGTCATAAGGCTGTGAGAAATTGCCTGTCAATCTCTGTTACGATCAGCCTCCTGCTCAGCGTAAGCCCGTGAGATAGATGGCTACATTTTTACGTGATGTGCAATATTGGGTGATGTTGCTTTGTTTGGTATTAATTGGCATTTTGGCATTTATCAATAACCGGTGGCTAATGAGTGTCCAGGGTCAGAGCTATTTGTCAATAACCGGTGGCTAATGAGTGTCAAGGGTCAGAGCTATTTGTGGGGAATTGGAATTAAACTGTCCCATGGGCATTCAGGTTTTATAGAGTTGCACAATTCTGGTGACAACATCCTATTCATGGGCAGACTGTTCTTCCATTCAACATTGGGGTGGTCGGAGCTATTTGTGGGGAATTAAACTGTCTCATGGGTATCCAGGTTCCACTAGTCTCACACAATTCTGGTGACAGCATCCCACTCATGGACAGATCGTTCTTCCATTCAACATTGGGATGGTTGAAGCTATTTGTGGGGAACTAAAATGTCCCATGGGCATCCAGGCTCCAGTGAGTCTCGCACAATTCTAGTGACAGCATCCCACTCATGGGCAGATCGTCCTTCCATTCAACATTGGGGTTAGCCCTTCCATTCAACATTGGTGTTAGCCCCAGCCTAGGCCCATCTGTATAAAGAGTTGGTATTTTAGTGTTTAGGGTTAATTTAATTGATTGGTGTTATTATTGTTTATTGGTAATCCCATCTGCCATGTAGGTTTTTGGTCAGTAAGTACTATTATAGTTAGTACTAGTAAGTGTTTTAAAGCTAAATATGTACGCATGTATATGACAATATTTACAATATTAAACTAGCTTAGATTCATCTTAAACTTGAATCTATGAAGCATAGAAAGATCAATTTTTAAGGTGTAATTTTTTTTATCATTTAATATGAAGGAATTGATATTTGATATGGAATGAAATGATAAAAATATTACACCTTAAAATTTTTTATCCCTATGGAGGCACGATAGTATGAGGGTTTAAGATGAATATCATTTAGTCATTAAAAAACAATTCAAATAGACACACATAGTCCCTACCCCTCTGAATTTGAACCTATGACCTCCTAGAAGGAAATACATGCATGTTCTTCACCATTAGACAGAGTCAAGATATGTTTTTTTAATAAAACTTTGACCAAATAAAATTACTTCATAATATTCAATTCATTTATATGTTTTAATTTTACTTCATTTATGTTAAGATTTTTTTTAACAGAAAAAGGGGGAAGCATATTAATATTTAAAACAACATACTAAGACACCAAAGAAATACAATCTGATAAAAAATGCAATTAAACTTGTAACAGAGTATGAGAATGTAATTGTTGTATCTGCTAAGTTCAACAAAATTACTAGTCTATGTTCCAAGAAACCAAAATTATTCCCCTTATATAATTTATAGAATACCCCTAGGATAAGTTACAAAAATGAAACATTTAAATTGAGAGGCTTAGTTGGTGTGGCCATCGAAATGCCATTTCTCTACTTCTGGAGCCATTGCATTTAATTCTAGAGGGACTGGAGCCATGACACGGGAGGAAGTTGCGTCAAAATGTTCAGGTGGTGTTGGAGATGCTGCTACGTGCTAAGATTAGGCCTCCAGGTCTTCAATTTTCTGTCGGAGGGCATGAAATTCATCTTTCAGTTGAGAGATTTCATGTTTCTTCCTCAAAAATCCTTCTAGAGCTCTAAGTAGATGAGAGGAGAATCAATTGTATCTTATCTAGAGAGTGAGGACTAAGTTGTGAGTGTCATCCAATTCAATTTCAAGTTGTTCAAATTGATGTGCCCTTCTCCCAGATCGATGAGCAACTATTTTTGTCTACTGAGTCCTGAGTTCTAGTGCATGGGAATGGGCAATTGAGGCAATGAAAATTGAAAGAGAAAGCACTAAGATATTGTTGAGCCCCTTGTGAAAATAAGAAGTCATAACGACATCTCCTTTGGTCCTGGATATCGTCCCGTTGACGGGTCTGAATTCAATCGACAACAACAAGGGGTACTCCCCAGTACACGGTCCCAACTAGACTATGCACTGTTTGATTTAGGAGACCCATCCGAAATTTGGCTCGACTACCATTGTTATTTTTGGAGTTTTTGGACGGTTACGATGTGATTTACCTTTGAGGATGGATGATAAATGGATATGCAATAAAAAGATGTAGATAAAAACTATGTATTGAAAGCAAACTAATATATCCTAACCTATCCTAGATAGGAGCATACTAATGTAACCAATGAGCTATAAATAAGACCGAATTATGCACAAAACGTCCACACGGGTAGCTGAAATATAAGAGCAGAACCAGAAACAAGTGCATGCATATATATATATATATATATAACCAAAAGAGTTTAATTATATCAATGCATATGTTAACAACTCAACAATCTCAAGACTTAAAGATATGCGAGAGAATATTTAAAACTACATAATAGCATAGAGTGCATAATATTAATCCATAGGAAAACAAGCATCCTTACATTCCATGTAAACGACATACATCTCCACTCGAAATAATTCATAGCAAAGACAACTTCTAATACAAGTGTTCCTTCTTCAGAAAACTGGCCCTGAGGGATTCTTTATATTCATTAACAATGTATATGTTCTTGAATTAGTTCTTGGACCTATACGTCGCTTGAAGAGCCCCTTACAAAATGGGCATATTCTCTCTTTTATACAATAGTATGTAACTCATGCATAATTGTTGGTATTTTTCTTTAAAGAAGTTTTATAAAAACCGTTCGGTTTCCCTTTTCCTAGTGACATGTGTACAATAAAGACAAAATTACAGTCGGTTGGGAAAAAGAAAAAATAAGAAACAAGTGGTAACACTTTATAGACACTATTTCATCTTTATTCAAGGATTTTTCTCCATGAGATATGTTTTCCATACTTCTAGATGATGATACAGAGATTTGATCCTTGGGTAGACTAGTTCTTTGAGATCTAATCCTTGGCCACCCACTTATTCTACTAGCTCAAAACATGGTTTTCCATCTTGGCAGTGTTTCTACGGTTTTTCCGGTCTTGAACTTCTGAGGCCATTTTGAGGCCTTAAACGACGTTTTTTGGGCTCGACAACTCGTAGCATGTGGCCAAACGCACATGCTAGGTCGAATGAAATGTGTTTTCCTCGGATAGAACTTTCCAATGAGCTATTGTGTGCCTCAAATGGAGATCGTATGAAAAAGTTACGCCCTTGGGAAGTTGACGTATCAACTACCCCATTGGGGCCCGCAAACCTTTTGGCATTTCATCTTCCGGGGTTAGGGTTTTGGATTTTCTTTATGTTAAAAAGGAACTTGGAGCCTCATTGTAATCATCATATTTTGGCAAATGAGTGTATCCATCACATCTCTTCTCAGAGATAAGTTGCCACCATTCTAATGAGTTCATTCATTTTGTATTTTTATAGTTTCTGTACATTTCTCTCATTAATATAATTTGCATATTATTGTATCTCTGTATTTCTGGAAATATATATGTGTATTTACTTATTATATTTTTGTCTTCCTTTCGTTCTCAAAATAATATGGATCAATGGTATCAGAGTAGGCTACTCCTTGTCGTTTCTTAGTGCATGTCCCCAATGAGGTCAGGGTATAGAGAGTTGGGTCTCGAGTTAGTTTCTCTTGGGGACAACTGCTCTCGCCAACCCAAGTGGCCTCCCATGGAGGAAGAAAAGAGAGACGAGGGAGCAGAAGATCCTATCAAGCTATTTCACGTGGAAGCCCTTGCACAACAGAGGACCAAGATGTTGGATAATTTTTACCATATCCTTCAATGATTACCAACAATAGAAGGCACATCTTGGTCAATAAATCGCTTTGGAGACATTTCCCCATTCAAGGTACAAGTTAATTTTGATATTCTCATATTTTAAGGTCATGTTGATGTAAATGCTTTGGACAAGTGGTTAAATCTGCTAGAAGGCTATTTCTTTGTCCACATTGTTTTTGATAGAGAAAAGATCACCTCCAGGCTCCTTAATATTGTCCCCCATGTTAAACATTGGTGGGAAACATAATGGGAGAAACATTTCAGAAAGGAATCTAGAATATTGAGGGTTGAGCCCACTTGGGATTTTTTTATGGATGTGGTCAAGGAGAAATATTACCCTGTTTGAAATCATGATGACCAGTACATGAGATGGACCACGTTGCATCAAGAGAAGGGCCAAACAATGTCAGAGTTCAAAAATACCTTCCATGCCTTGCGCACCAAGTTGGGTATCAAAGACTCGTAATGGCATCTAATTCTAAAATACCGTGGGGCTCTACATAGGTACATCCAAACCGAAATAGAATTTATATACATCTCATCACTAGGAGTCACTTATCTATATGCTATCAAAATCGAGTAGAAATTTAAGCAACAAAATAAGCGATAATTTGGGTCTACAAATCCACAACAACCAAAGTATGGTAAAGGTATCCCTATTAAGGCATCCCTAAATCATATAAAAATCAACCTCAAGACAACCAATACAAGCCATTGGAAAACAAGGGTAACAAGAAGACAAAGAAGGACATTGGGAAGTGTTGAAACTTCCACAAAATCCCTTGGCACAACACTGATGAATGTCGCTCAAAACAGTCATTGGTGGTTGAGGTCAAACAAACAGAGTCGAGCCCCGAATTGGACTCCGATTCGAAAAATAATAAAACGAAACATATCATTGATGAAAAACCCACCGCTACTGTCACAACCAAAACAATACAACCGAAAGAACCAGAGGATCCTAAGGAGGGGGAGTGCCTACTCCATTCACAGATGTCGGTGAAGGGGACCCTACTGCATTTTATTGTTGATAGCGGAAGCCAGAAGAACCTAATCTCAATAGAGGTCATCAAGAAGTTAGATTTTATAACAACACCACACCTACAACCATACAACATTGGGTGGCTTCGCCAGGGTTGATATGTTTGTGTCAACCATAAGTGTCGGATGTCCTACGACGTAAATCCCTTCAAGGATGAGGTATTGTGTGATGTTTCCCCATTGGAATTCTATGATGTTCTATTACGCCAGCCATATATGTGGAAGTTCCCTATTGTTTATGAGTCTCGACCCCATAGCATCATTGTTATTATGGGGGGTCAAATCTACAGGATACCAAAGGTAGTTCCAACTACCGTCCCAACAAAATAGTGTCACAAAGTAATCTCTCATACCTCATCTCTCCACACTGTCCAATCAAGAAAAGTTATAAAAGAACCATTCATACTCCTCATGTTGCATATTCACCAAAAGAGTCCTCCCACACTCAAGAAGATCATGCAGCTAGATCGGTTGAACAGATCCAACCCTTCCGGTAACACATTCATAACAACTCTCAACAAGCTAAGCAAGATAACTTTTGCAGCAAGGCAAGTAGCTCACCAAGGTTCAAATTCAACAAAAGGTTCCCCATCTTCCATGAGAAATTGATGCAATGGGGACCATTACTTCCTAAGGGGGAAGGATTGATCCAGATGGACATCGGTGGCCAACCACCTATTCCACTGGCTCAAAACATGGGTTTCCACCTTGGAATTGTTTCTATGGTTTTTCGAGTCTTGAACTTTTGGGGCCATTTTGAGGCCCTAAACGATGTTTTTTGGGCTCGACAGCGCCTACCATGTAGTTGAAGGAAGATTCTAGGAAAAATATAATTTGTTTTCCTCGTCCAGATGTCTCCAATGAGATATTGTGTGCCCCAAAAGAAGATCGTATGCAAAAATTATGCCCTCGGGAAGTTGACGTACCAACTACCCCCATCGGGGCCCCAAAACATTTTGGCATTTCATCTTTTATGGTTAGTGTTTTGGATTTTATTTATATTAAAAAGGAATTTGGAGCTTCATTGTAATCGTCATCTTCTAGCGAATGAGCATAACCATTACATCTCTTCTCAGAGATAAGATGCCACCATTCTAGTGACTTCATTTGCTCTGTATTTTTACAGTTTCTGTACATTTCTCTCATTAATAGAAATTGCATATTATTGTATCTCTATGTTTCTGGAAATATGTCTGTGTATTTAATTATTATATTTCCTCATTCATTTCATTCTAAAAATAATATGGATCATGGAAATGTTATCTTCAAGGGTGCTCATGTCTTTTAACAATGTTGGTATGAATGCATGTATCATAGTGTGAAATTTTACAGGTTGTATATGTTATCACCCTATAAGTTATAGGATCAACTGGTGATTGGGATATTATCTGTCTCTAGTATTTTTTGTTGACAAATGATTTTTTCATTCTGCAAATAATTTGAAAAAGAAAAGAAAAAGAAAAAGAAAAGAAAAAAGAAAAGAAAAGAGGGCATAAAGGAATTCAATAAAAGCCCCATGCAATAATAGTAACTTGGTCCATACCTTTCAAGCATGGCCAAGTTCTTTTTAAATTGATGTTGATAGGGTAGTGAATGAATTTGGCTAAACAGTTTAATCTTAGCCAAAGTGTCTAGGTTAGA